>CM016722.1:18755879-18825775 GCA_005771605.1 Scutellaria baicalensis | reverse complement strand
AAATATAATGAAGTCACCAGAATATGAAACATTCCACCCATACATATGATGTTTATTATTAGTAAAGTAATATACCATGTCACCATCTTAGATGTGTAAATATTACACTTTCCACACCATAGCTCTTCATTTTGATGAATGAGTTTTTTGTTACACTTGGCACACGCCTCATAGTACCAACCAAATTTAGTTTGAATTTGAAATGTCGTTGCAACAACAACCCCAAAAGTGGCCTACAAAAATAAAATTTACTTCATATACAAATAAATAAAAATTCCAAGGTGAAATGCGGCTAATTGTTTTACATACAAATCTGAAAATATAATGAAGCAACAGACTTAATCAAAGTTAGCAAATTTTATAAGCATATTACTTCCATATAAATTGAATATAACTGAGATCCCACGGCATAAGAAATCCAATACGTACCTCATTGATATCAACAATATCAATTAACTTCTTTCGTTCTCTGACATCAACAAAATCAATCAACCTCAAAGAATTGGATTGACACGTTAAATGAGACATGTCCACATTCACATTGCACCTTTCTTTTGACAATCTAAAAGAACAAACAAAAAAAAAAAACTCATTTATTTCATTATTTAAAAATGTGAACATATTTAAGAATATGAAATTACTTACTTTGCTTTGAACTCATTGATTGGTTCAACATCGTTATTGATCATCAATCTACTTGCGTAAAAAGAATTTGAAAGCGATTTTGTTTCTATAAGAAAAAGTAATTGGGACATACAAATGAGATATAAAATATATAATTGATTATATTTGTTTATAAAATAAATTGCTTACTATTCCATCGATTTATCTTAGCAAATTGCAAGATTATCACAACCAATTCAGATGGATGTTCCTTTAGGTAAGTGTCAAACATTTTAGCATAGTCTCCCCACAACATGCAAGATAACTTTTGTTGCCTAGCATTTCATAAATATATTATCATATGTATGTGAAATTATATAAGTATTATAAATGTATTAGATAATTACTTACTTTAGATCCATAAGCTCTATGCTCATTCTCCATGCTCGCTCCTCATTCTTCTTTGTGATCTCCTCAATAGCTCCTTTTGGAAATGCCTCCTCAATGATATCTAATCATCAATTAAACACTTTCATTTCATATGGTGGTGCTTTTGTCCAAATATAATGTGATGGATGTGGAACATTTTCTTAAACTCTTAGGGTTAAATGTAAAAAACAAGTTAAACTATTGATTTTTTACGGTTTTCAACCTAAACTATTTTTCTTATCAGATTGCAACCAAAATTACTAAACTTTATCAAATTGCAACCTAAACTATTAAAATTTGTCAAATTGCAACTTTTGAACCATTTTCCTACAAAAACGTGAACTTATAACAGTCACATTAACTTTATATGATAATCATCTTAAATTACATGATTACAAGAATACCTTTATATTTTTAAAGTACGGTCACATATTCACATTTTTACTGGAAAATAGGTCCATAGTTCCAATTTGATAAAGTTTGGTATTTCAAGTTGCAATCTAATAAGAAAAAAAAATTAAATTGAAAACTGAAAAAACACAAATAGTTTAGATTGTCTTTTTTTTGCATTTAACCCCCTCACAGATATGCTTAATCCCTAGCAATTTGGGGTCAATTGGTGTGACTCTCTCCTTCCCCCCAATTCCCTGCTCTGCTTACTCTAAACTAGGGGTGGGTCGGTACGGTATACCGTACCGAAAATCTCATACCGATACCGTACCGAAAAATCCGGTATTCTTAAATTCAATACCGTTACCGTACCGAAAAATTCGATATACCGAAATTTCGGTATCATAGGTAGTCATACCGTTTCATACCGGTATACCGAAATTTTACGATATATCGAAAATACCGTCATACCGAAATGAAAATATATACCGAAACTTCAATATACCGAAAATACCGTTATACCGAAATGAAAATTATATACCGAAACTTTGGTATACCGGTATACCGAATGAAAAATATTATATTTATTAATTTATTAATATAAAATTAATATATATTTTAATTTATTGTATTATTTTTGGTATTTCGGTATATACCGAAATACCGAAAACTTTGGAAAATTATACCGATACCGTACCGAAATTTTCGGTACGCCGAAATTTTCAATATTTTCGGTATTTTTTCGGTACGGTAACTCGGTATTTCGACATTTCGATATTTTTACCCACCCCTACTCTAAACCTTTCCTCTCTTCATCATCGCCCGCTGTCTGTCGCCCGATCGCCGGCGAAAGTCGTTTCTCTTCTGATCCTTTTGCCCTCCCGTTATTCTGCCGATCTGCTTCAATCTCGGAATTTGTTTGTGTTTTGCTTTGCATTTCGTCTAAGGGTATCTGCAATTTTATTTACTTTCTATGCGATGTGAAGTCGAATTCTTATTTCCCCTCTTGAAATTCTTATGTTTGTTCTTTTGCTTTTGTTTAAAATTTAGGTACATAATTTTAATTATTTACTTTGTGATGACATGCTTTTGCTAATTTTCTTTTAACTTTCTATGATGGGCATGGTTCTGATCAGCTTATACAGTTACTTTTTATTAATTTTACTGGAAAATTGTATAATTTCATATCACACATTCATGTTATTGTGTATTTAAGATGTTTATGTGTGTTAAATTCTGGCATGTTTATGTTCACTACAAGTGAGATAGTGGTGTATAAACAAGAATGAAGAGACATGTGTCTAATATCCAAGGATATGTTGTTGACTATTTTTATGCATTACATAATTCAGCATGGGCTTTTGTATCAGATTTTATTGAGTACTTGATCAGTTGATATGCAAACTAAAAAAATAGAAAAAGAAGAATTAGTTGATGTCCTTTTTTTCCTTTTGACCAATAATCATGTTTTGTTGCCATGTAGTAATTGACAAGCTTAACACTACAAAATATATGTGAAGTATCTGAAATGAGTCGCCATGGTGGTGAAGGATGTAGACACAGTTTTGTGGTTGACATATAAATTTTGAACTTTTGAGGTATCTTTGGTGGGATTTTCTTCAGTAATTTACCTTGTTCAACAACTTTTATAATTCCAGAAGTAATGTCTAGTAGTCGTGAGAATTGGCACCCACCTATGACATGCTATTAATGTTTTTTATAGTTTTCTGTAGTATTTCTGATGTGTCATGTTATGTGTAGAGTCTTCTGTTGTGTTTCTTAATTCGATTCTTACTGACCAACTTTCTGTCCTCCAGAAATGCCATAGGCTCAAATTTAAGCTGTGTATCTCAAAATATAATTGCAAAAGTTACCTTTGGATTGGTCTCTTACAAGCTTGCTAGTTGTTTTCAATGACGAAAGAACTATACATCACTAACTAGATTTTGTATTCTGCTATGAGTTTTTAGATTTTCTCCAAAAAACATATTTTGCTCAAATATCTATCTTGCAGTCTTGGTTGTATCTTGAATGTCAAATTGACCAAATACTGGGTGCTAATAAGTCATATCTATCTGAATACAGTTCATTCAACTATATTTATTGGTTTTTCTTAGTCAGAAAATTTACTTACTGTTTTGATCTGTCAATAGAGTGTTTAATTACATATGTGTGATCTCACTGTGGTTCTGATCCCTTCAGATGAGCTCAAGCAAAGGAAAAAGCACTTCGGATGTCTCTAATCCTAGAGTTGATCAATTATCTCATGGTGTGTCAGATATGATCTTTAACTGCTCATAAAAAGGTTGAGACTTTACTCTTCTGCATAATGGCGAAACCTGGAAAAATAATTGAGTGTTCAGTGACAAAAGTCTACAAGGTTAATTTTCTTGCTCTTCACATTTCTGTATGTATTCAAAAGGTTTAATGTCAAATTTGCTTACTAGTTGAGTTTTTTTCTATCTAGATTTGTTTGCTTTAAAAACGGAACTGTTTTTGTTGATTTGCAGAGAACTAGGTGTAAAAGAGGTTCATCAATTGATAGAATCAGCACTCTACCTGATGATGTATTAGTGTTGATATTGTCTTCACTTCCTGTAAAGGAAGCAGTTGCAACGAGCATACTTAGTTCTCGATGGAGATATTTGTGGACCTTCATCACTAAGCTTGATTTTGATGGCACTTCATCAATGGTGAAGTTGATTCGAGATAAACATTTATCAACGTTAAGAAGAGAGTTTATATATTTGCACGATTATGATCTGAGGTTGGATAAGATGAGGTTGGATTATGTGGATTGGGTCAATCGTGTTATAGCATTGCATAAGAGGCCCGAGATTGAGGAATTCAGAGTGTTCTTCGATCTAAATAAGACTTATCAAAACACGATTGATGAATGGGTTAGATTTGCACTTACTAAGAAGGTTCAGAAGCTTGAGTTGAACTTAACACTTGAGCCTTCCAGCAGAGGCATGTTTAACAATTACACTCTTGATCCATATAATCTTTTGTGGGCGGGAAGTTTTTATGACTCAATTGATCACCTGAAGTATCTTAAAAAGATATTTCTGAGTCATGTGAATGTCAACGGTGAAGCCTTGGCATTCTTCTTATGCAATTGCCCTTTGCTGGAACATCTATCCATTTCTGGATCCGATCATTTTTCAACTCTAAAGATTATTGGGCCACATCCATCATTTAAACGCTTAGAAATAGAGTTTTGTTCCAGCCTCAGATCAGTTGAGATTCGTGATCTGAATCTTGTTTATTTCAAGTATGTAGGCTTCAAGGTTCATTTTGTTGTTGAGAAACTTCCTCTGCTTGTCGAAATGTACTTCGGGGGAGTGTGTTGGAACGTGAGAGATATCTTATTGCCATTCTCTAGCTACATTGCACAGTTAGAGATATTAACATTGGATACCGTAGGCAAACCCTGTTATGATGTAAGATTAAGATGCATGTTTCTGTATTGTCTCATAAGTCAGGTGTGCTGTTTCTTGATCCTTTTTCCTTTTTATTTTTACTTCACAGGTAGTTAGAGAGTTCAGTTCATCTATGAAAATGAGCAATCTTAAGCAATTGACAATAAAAACTCGGATTGATTATGATGACTCTCTCATTCATCTAACAGAGTTATTACAAGCGTCACCTCTCTTGCAGAGATTTGTGCTAGAGGTAACCCTTTTTCTTGTGTCTATTCATTTGATTTTGCAATGGCGAAGTTCTTCTTGGATTGTGCTTTTACTTTTTTGTAGGCTACACATCATGAGAAGAGTAGAAATGTGTGGCCTCTATTTATGAGTGTGATGGGTGCTAGTTCATATTCTATAAGAAATTCGGACATACAAATGAGATATAAAATATATAATTGATTATATTTGTTTATAAAATAAATTGCTTATTATTCTATCGATTTATCTTAGCAAATTGCAAGATTATCACAACCAATTCAGATGGATGTTCCTTTAGGTAAGTGTCAAACATCTCAACATAGTCTCCCCACAGCGTGCAAGATAACTTTTGTTGCCTAGCATTTCATAAATATATTAAATATAAATCATGAAGTATATCATATGAATGTGAAATTATATACGTATTATAAATGTATTGGATAATTACTCACTTTAGATCCACAAGCTCTATGCTCATTCTCCATGCTCGTTCCTCATTCTTCTTTGTGATCTCCTCAATAGCTCCTTTTGGAAATGCCTCCGCAATGATATCTAATCATCAATTAAACACTTTCATTTTAAAATAAAGTTGAAATAACATAGATTGGGAAAAAAATAAATTCATACCTACTTATAAACATGTTTCAATATGAGGACATGAGCTAATTTCTTCAAAAGTAGTAAATTCAAAGCCATACAAGATTGGAACTTTAGGACATGGTTTGATGGTAGTATATTTATGGATGCTCAATCGATATGTATGTTTTGTAGCCAACATGGTTCCTTGATTTTGACCTATTTGAAAGTTTTTTAATGAACAAATTACGCCTTCTCGTAGGATGTTTTTGCATCTACTAATTTGACTACATGCAACAGTAGTCTGGATCCTTGTAAACTGAAAATGAATTTATGAAAAAATTTAGAATATAGTAAATTTGAATTGTAAACATGTAAAAAATATAAAACCTCTAACATTGAAGAGTATATATCAATATTATGTGAATTATAACCTGAGTTACCTTATCATCCATCAAAATCATCTCCAACCGTTTCTCAAATTAGATAATTGTTACAACTCTGTTCTGGATTATTTGCATCTCTTGGTCTTTTAGACCCAAGAAATATGAGAAGGCGGAGAAAGAACTAAGTCTCAAGGTATTTCTAATCATGTTGCAGTGCCTCGACACTTTTACTCTCTAATCAAAAATTTGAAAATCTTCTTGTTCATTGATTTTGCGATACTGCATCATCTTGAAGCCGTTTTATGCACTATCAATAGAGCAATCTCTTCAATTAGCACACGGTTTGTGTAGAGGGTTTGTTCCAAGATAAAATGAATGATCCAAGTTGAATAGAGATTTTATGCAGATCTGATGAAGTTAACATCATATTAATTAAATTATGTTTTTACACTTGCTGCTTCTAAAGTCTGAGTTTTTTGCTTGTTTATTTAGATAGTTCAAATCATGGACTCAATTACATGGATTTAAGATTCCAACACATGGTGCACATAAATAAGTGTATTTAATTTTAGGTCTACTTTGATTTTTTTTTTTTTTTTAATATATACAGTCTTCTCTTTCTTCAAATTCTAGATCAATCATTTATATATAAGGATTATGTCTATTAAATACATCTATGATATTTGAAAAAAATTCCTAAAACGGCAGATGGGACAAAACGGTTGGGAATATAAATCATAAAGTATGAAACCACTGCTATTCACGAAATCTATATTTATGAAATCAAAACCAAAATTCAAGCATAAAGAGAACACCTAAAAATCCTCAAAAAGAAAATGGTTCAAAGATTTAAAGTGGTTCAAGAATTAATTTTCCACTTGCTCTTCAAGAGGAGGCACTTCCTCATCATTAGCATTCTCATCAGTGGCTAATTCAATTTGCTCCTCTACATTTTTGTCATTCTCTTGCAGCTTCTGCATTAGTCGTTGGATCTCGTCGTCTTTTTCTTCTAGTTTTTCTTGCAAGATAATCACCTAAACAAACGATAGACATCAGAGGTTGTTTTCGAAAAAATTAGGTTAACTTCGGAGATTATGGAGTCGTAAAAAGGAAACAGTAGAGTACCAGCTCGTTTGATCGATCAACATCACCACTCAATTTCTCCATTTGCTTGCATACCCCTGTGAAGAACAATAAAATAAATGAGGGCAAGAAAATCAAGAAGAAACCACACGACATGCTAAGCAACTATAATCGGTCTGTGTGCATACATCGCCAAACAAATGATAAGAAAGAATGTCTAATGACCAACCTTCAAATTGATATCTCAGATCCGCATTTTGAGATTTTTGTAGAGCAAGTTTCATTCCCAGCTCATGTATCTACCCAGAAGAACAAAAGAAAAGTAAACAACTGAAAATTCCATAAATCGAACAAATTAAATATTCCATGATGGCCAATGTATGATTGAAATCCATGTTCACGAATACATAGCTATATATGCTTTCTTAAGAGTTGAAGTATGAGATCTACCATTAGAATAGAACTAAAGAGTAAAGACATTCAAGTTTCTGCAAGTATTAATTGTTGTAACATAGCATCATCTTCCTGTAACAAAATATAGAAACACTGGTAAAATATCATCTGATAAATACAGAATCCAATACCTTTCCTTCATTAGCCTGGTTACCAATCTCCTCGTTCTCTTCCTGCAGAGTCCTGCATTTTGCCATTAACATCTTTCCCATTTTACTTTGTGGGGTGAAACTAACAGCAGCAATATTATCTTGTAACTCCTTCACTTTCCTATCCTTCTCTTCCACCAAATTCTGACAAAAAAAAAAAGAAAAAAAAAAGTTCAGGCAAGAAAGTTGTAGAAAAACAGACATGACTACATGCACAAATGTTTCCTGGAAGATTTATCAAAATGACGGAATTGATCAATAAAGAAACATTGACGGCAAATTATGAAGTGGTAAAGCCAAGCAACTCAAGCATAACAAGAGACATAGCAAGATAATATCGAACCAAGCATAAACTCACCACATGCATTTCAACAGACAATGACGAAGTACACTAGAGTAGTACTGGTACATAATTCTGACAAGAGTGATTCAGTTGTAATTAACTTTGAGAAAATTTCAGAAAAGCAACCTTTAATCTTGTGAACTCTTCATGGATAGCAGGGTCTAGCAATAATCTCCTTGCCTGCCAGGTTAATTATACATTAGAAAGAAAAAATGAAAATGAATGCAAAAACCAGATGATGGAATACTAGATGAATTTGAACAGTTCTGCCTCCCAACTCAAACTTGGAAACTAGTTTTGCGAGTTCAAAAACCTGGAAATGGCAAGTATATTTTTTGCTTTGCTAGAGCTAAGAACCAGCATTTCAGTCTTTAGAAGACATATTCTTTAAGGTAGATCTTCAATCATCATAGTTCAATTTTTCTATAGTATGATGGCCAAACAACAATATGAAAACCATGTAGGAAGAAACATATTGCAGTATACCTGCATTGACGGTGGTTTCAGCTGAGCTCTCAAATCGCGAACAGCAGACTGTACCAAAGTAAGAAAACGTACAGTTTTATTTAAGCAGTGGTTTACATGTCATATAACAAAAGAATGATTTGTCTTAGTTAAGCAGCAGTTTACACGTCATATAACAAAAGAAACTGAATTTGGTACTCAGCAAGTGTTTCATTTCAATATCTAACAATTTTCAACAACCCCATCACACGCCATTGAAGAAATTATATACTATACCACAAAAAACGAACTTGTGAGTGCACAAACTATCCCGACTTATTTTAACTTAATTCTGGATAACCTCAAGGAAGGACAGAAATGAGAAAAAAAAAATTTATAACACTGATATGATGCAAGTTCTTAGCAAATCTGTTCGAAAAGATAAATAGAGTAACAAAGTCTATGATGCTAATAGCATCAGAAGAAATGAATCAATTAAGATCAACATGTTGGAACTTGGAAAGGATAGGAAAAAAAAATAAAACTAAAAGTAATGCACACAGAAGTTGTATTATGACATGATTCTAGCAATATTCACCATCTAAAAGGGTTACAACTGGGCTGACTACAGTAAAGCCTTCGATGATGGGATGGCTTGATGCTAATGCTCCAAAGGCAGTTGATAGAATCAGGCTACATCTTTCATAGGATACCCAATTCAATTCCATAAGTAAACATATTCCCCTTAACCTACAAACCTTTTAGAAATTGTATCCCACAATAGAAAAGATTTGTCATCTCTCATCTTCAGGGAAAATGTAAAATTAGGATTCATTCTAGTTTAATATGTGAGGCAACGACATCAACTATGTATGCCATTAGCGACTTATGAAAATTAACAACTCCTCACCTTCAACTCAGCTATCTCCTGCTCTCTTTTTGCAAATGTAACAATGAATGCCGCTTCTTTCTTCTTTGCTTTCTCAAGCTAATAACAAAAAAGAATAAATTAATACAACAGCAAGTACAAACTTGAAGACTTAGGTGATTCATGTTTCAAACATACTTGCTCCCGCAGAGACTCCTCAGAGGACCTCAGAGTCTGAAGGTAGTTGATGACATATTTTGGTCCTAAGTCAGAAATAGGAAAATCATTTTCACTCATACAAATAAATATCAAACCTTGATGAGTCATGAAAGGTTTTGATATATGTAGACTAAATAACGGGGAAAAAATGGCAAATAGCACAACAGAAACTAACCAGGAGTTGCGCCTTGGGGTATGAAAGACTCATTCTGGAAAGATGAATGCCATTGTTGAATCTCAGACTTAGTATCCTCAAGTTTTGCCTGAAGTGAACATAGCAATATTATAAAACAAGTTACCAGTTAAAAATATACCCATTGCAAACCTATTTGACCAAATCATAAACTAAAGTGTTCTATGCTATTATCCTTGTGGCTTTCTTTTTTCATTATTAACATCTCTTACTGAAGGATGAAGATATCAACGAAAATCTTAGACCATAGTGATGAAATTAGGAAGGCTGGAAGTGATACATACCTCACATCTTTTAAGTTCATCTTGACAGTTCTTCAGACTACAAAAGGAGCAAGAAAAGTGCCAATAAGTGTCATGCAGTGTAGGTAAATAATACTTTTAAATCGGTCAGTTATCTATTAATATAAGTATTAAACAGATCACCACAAGTTTAATGCAATTTGTGCTGAGAAATACAAGTTTCATATATAATGAGCAATACCTCTCTCGAAGAGACAAAATCATTCCAGTTGCCACCCCAGGTGCAGTTTCTTCTACTTTCAGGTTAGACTAACAAACAAGCAGAGGGTTAAACTTCAAACTACAGAACTGTAGTCACATAAAAAAGGCACATGAGTAGAATAAATTAACAACAAATAGACCCCAAAATTCACCAATACAGTCTTTCTCTATCTATTATTGTCCTGACAGCACTAAGAAAGTGAGTTCACAAAAAGGCTTCAAAACTCATCATATCCGACAATAAGTTACATAAAATATCACCACACTATATCAAATAGCCAAAATTTGTGGGCTAATTCACAGAAGACACAAAGTTCTACAATTAATAACCTAAGTATATTTAGTAACTAGTGCATGAATGAATGAATGCCTCGAAGACTTTAATTTTCCTTCATATAGACAATTCTCAAAATTTTGGTTGCAGTATTATATAAATAGCTAGAGATGACTATAATTCTAGAAGTACATGTGGAGAAGCTCAAAATCGTTAGCCTGTTAAAACTTGAAATTAGTCACAAATAGTTCTGAAACTTCATTCATTAATTTACTTCCAGGATATGATTGCACTTCGTTTACTGGTATTAGATTATTTATTATTAGCGAATAGAGGGTGCGGTATCCCCTAATGCAAAAGTTAATGCTTCTCAACTGTGAACTGAAGATATTTAGAAAGGATTGTCAAATAGCAACAAAGGAGAACTCCTGTAAAATCTTTAGATCCACCTTTGCAGAGCCATGGAAGCCTTGCTATCTGCCTCCGGGTATGCCATTTTAACATGTTGAAACATACACTATTGTACATTAACAAACATCAAAAACATGAACAAAGTCAATACAAAATTTACATGCTTTTATTGTGCCTAATAGGCCAGTGAAGTCCTATTTATAAACCAACTCATTGAATTCTGAAACTAGAATAATCAAAATGAGATTGAAGCAAATAAAAACCACCACACTAGGACAACTTATAATTATCCAACTGAATCACCACAAAAGATATGGTAAAATGTTATGTTGCTAGAAGAATCTTTAGGAGGAGCCAGGGATGTTAGGGATCCTAGATTCTTCTACCGGTCTAGTCCCAAAAAATGTGTGGGTTTGCTAAAACTAAGGGAAGAAGAATATAACTTCACTACAAGCTATGCTTACAAGACTTTTTCTTCAATGTATTTTTACAAGACCGATCTTTATCTTATTTGTATCAGACTGTATTACTACATTAACAATTGAAAAGCTTATATAAGTACCATAGATCCCTATAAACAGCCATTATGCCACATAAACATCCAAGAAACTCATAATCGCCCATCCTCTCCTCAAGAGAACTCTCAACATGTTACATGTTTTTCACTAACTGAAAGTAAGGTTCACTCAAGAAAAAGAAATTTGAAATCTTTAACAGAAGAATCTGACTAGAAATACTTAATAAACATAATCATATCATCATGCTCACTTGTAAGAAAGACTGATAGGACAAGACTAAATTGATATGCCATATACAAGGCAACAACAGCACAGTGTAGAAATTTCGAACTTCCCAAGCAGTGACAGAAGTAAAAAGTACCTTTTTTGACCCAAAAATATCGTCATCGTCGTCGTCAAGGTCTCCAAAACTTCTCTTATTGCCTAGTAAACAAAACCACATTCTGAAAATCAGCAATCGCAAAATAAAACGATGATTAAAGACATTATCCAATTCAATTAATTCGAAATACCTGAACGCCTTGCAGCATTTCCCCCAGCAAAATCGCCTCCAAAATCATCTTCCTGCAATTCGCAAATATAGTTCAATAGACGAATAAAAAAAGAAGAAGGAGAAGCCATGACTGAACTGCAATCACAGAGAGCGATGGAGGCATGAAAGCTTACGTCATCTAGAGGCTCATGTGATGCCATTGGATTTGAGCTCAGAATTGGGCGTGAAATTTGAAACCCTAGCTGAGTTCGATTGCAGAGGCGTAGGATTGAGAACAGTGGAAAGTGCTCCACAGGAACCCGTTCAATTCCTTTTTCAATTTCTATTGGGAGATTCTATACACAACCCACTCATAACTAAACACACCCCATTTACTAAATGGCAAAATATTTTATGCAACTGGTGCATGGATCTAGGATCCATGCACTCGGGTCGACCCGTCCCACGCGCCTCTGACGCGCGTTTTCACGCGCCCAACGCGCTCTCACGCGCCCCCACGCGCCTGGTGGGTGCGCTCAAACCTACCAAAATTCGCTCAGACAGTCATACCCTCATGTTATGTTAGGGTTACCCTCATGTTATGTTAAGGTTACCCTCATGTTATGTTAGTGTTACCCGTGTTACCCTCATGTTATGTTAGTGTTACCCGTGTTACCCTGGTGGGCACTCAAACCCACCAAGATTCGCTCAGGCAGTCATACTCTCATGTTATGTTAGGGTTACCCTCATGGTATGTTAGGGTTACCCTCATGTTATGTTAGTGTTACCCATGTTACCCTCACGAGGGTAACACTAACATAACATGAGGGTAACACTAACATAACATGAAGGTAACTATAACATAACATGAGGGTATGATTAACATTTTAATTAAGTGGTTTTAAACTAAGGGTATGAAATCTGGATATGGGGTCACATTAACATAACGCGGAGGTAACCCTAACATAACGTGAAAGTAACCCTAACATAACGTGAGGGTAACGACCAAAACATGCGAAATAAGTAAAGAGGCAAGGGCTGGGCGGGCCAGCCCAGCCCGCGCGCGGCCCTGTTGCACGGATCACAGATCCGTGCAACTAGTGCACAGGAGAGTAACTCTTACTAAATACATCCACATTTATATCAAAATCTTTACACAATTTCTAAAAACACCCCACAACTTTACAATTATACCCTTTTTGAATTAAAAAACACAAAATAACATACAACACTTTATACACCCCACTATCCCACCCAAATTCTCACACCCCATCCATCCCTACAAACGTATACAAGGAGAAAAAATTTGAATTTGAGAAACATCCAAGTCTTGATCCAAATTTACCAAACAATTGATAAGACGTACGGCGTGTTGTCGAACGGGCGTGAAGGAGTTCGATCAATCCTCATCTACAACTTATCATGGACCCTAATGAAGCACAAAACCCACCATGTAAGTGTGTGTATTTTTTGTTTAAAAAATTTGTGTTATACTATGTTTCATGGGGTAAAATTGTATGAAAGTTGTATAGGAATCATCTTTTGGTTATGGGTTTAGGGTTGACATAATTTATGTGTTCGATTTGATGGAATTTGTGTTGAATTTGAGCCTGAAAATTGGAAAATCGGGGTTTCGAAATCTGGGTATGTTCGGCCCTGGTTGGCCGAACATTGTTAAGTGTGTTCGGCAACCAGCCGAACAGGTTCAAGTATGTTCGGATATCCGCCGAACATTTTCTATTATGTTCGGCAATCCACCAAACAGCTTTCTTTTTGTTCGGTGACCTGCCGAACGTTTTAATTTATGTTCGGCCATGAGCTGAACACTTGAAGTTATGTTCGGTTATCCGCCGAACTCTCCTGATTTTGTTCGGCAACATGCCGAACGCTTGAAAATAATTTTCGTTTTATTTTTTTTCTGTGTGTTAAATATCAACCTTACGACACTTGTGTTATTTAATTTCTCGTATCTTTTTGACTGACTATTTCAGCTTTCTTTTGTAGTAGTGTATCGAAGAAAACGACCTACTGCGTCTAATAGAAGAAGACGTGAAGCGGAAGATGTGAGGCCTGAACAACCATTGCCCTCTGAATCTGATCTTCCTCTAATTCAGTATAACGTGGAGGAAGCAAATGCTGTTCCGGAACTTCCACATGACGTGGGGGATGAGCATGTTGATGATGAAGGGGGAATGGAGGACGATGACGAGGCCGACGAGGAGCTATTGACTGGTCCTTGTCCGGGTGGTCCTATTGATCCTCGTTTGATCCCAAGTTTCAAGACACATGTGGCATATGATATATGGAATGGGGTCGAGAGAGACGTGTTGAAATTTCATTGTCACACAACGAAATTGGAGACGTGGAAGTTTGTGAACATGGTGGATATGTTCAAAGATATGATCGAGCGCACTCGCATCCCCGACCTCGGATGGATTTCATATAAGACGCCCAACAAGAATCTGCTATGTGCTTTCGTGGAACGGTGGCAACCAGAGACTAACACGTTCCACATGTCATTCGGAGAGATGACTATTACGTTGGATGACGTACATAGACTGACGATGCTTGAGGTCACTGGAAGACCAGTTATGGTGCCACAAGGCAGAAACCGGAGTGAGATTCCACTTGATCTCATGCAGAGATTGTTGGGGACGAGCACCGATGAGAGCTATGAAGCCCTACAAGGTCACAGGGGTAGCTCGGTTCGATTGGAGTGGCTTCGTTCTCGCTTTGAAGCGGATACGAGCTCGCCGAATGAAGATGTCCGAACGGCTGCTGCTCGTGCATATGTCTGGTTCTCTCTAGCTTGTACCATCTTTTCAGATAAGAGTGGTTCTAGAGCCGATACGAAGATCTTGCGACTCCTGGATGATTTCGAGCGTATACATGAGTACGCGTGGGGTGCAGCGGCCTTGGCATTTTTGTATCGACAGTTGGGCCTGGCATCGATGAGTGGGGTCAAGCAGATGTGTGGATATCTGACTTTGCTTGAGGTACTACCGTATTTGCTATCTTTTTATACTAATGTACGGATGTTTGGTGTGTTTTTATACTAATGTCTAGCCGGGTATAAATTGTATTTAGGCTTGGATATATGCGCATTTTCTGGTGTTTAGGCCCACCCAAAATGGACATTATCGGGTAGACGAGCCAATGTCACGAAAGTGGCTTCAGAGAGCTCATGCTGGAGGTAACCAAGAGCGTGTATTAGCTATACGTGAGGTGTTAGACAACATGACTCCTGAAAGTGTAAGTGTATGCATTTCCTTATGTTTTTCAAGCCAACGCGATTTTGTACAAATTTTGCTTAGTGATCTCGTTTAACAATATTTTGAAAAATATAGGTTGATTGGGATCCTTACACCGATGTTCGAGAATACTTCCCCCGAAAAGACGTCACTTTCTTCCAAGGGTGTATACGGGCATTCGACTGCGTTGAACCTTACCATCCGGACCGAGTGCTTCGTCAATTTGGCTACGTGCAAAGGATACCACTTGAACCACTTGTGCCGAGTGTAGTCCGACGTGGTAACAACGCTTTGAAGTACAAGGTAACTTGGGATGCTCTTGGACAATACTTTCGGGTATGGAGAAACCATGTGCTGTCCATGGAGGACCGTGGTCGAGGAGCTAATCCAGCATGGGAATGCGTGGTTGAGTACATGGATTGGTGGAACACGGTGTCGCACCCAGTGATCCAGAACCCCGTGAATGTGCCACCGGATCATGTCCCTTCTAGTAGCCGAAGGAGAGGTCCCGATCCCTGGGAAATGATCGCTGATGCCCGCAGACATTTGGATCCCGTGTACCAGCAATGGCTACAAAATGCGGATGGGATAGAGCTGAACAGTGTCATGCCAGCGTTGGTGGGAGCATGACGTTCGTTAAACATTGAGGATCAACCGGAGAGCTCTAGACGAGCTTTAGGCAGGAGTCGTAGAGGCCGTAGGTCATAGATTGATTCATGTAGGATTTAGTACTTCGCTTTAAACTTTGTCTTTATTTGTCTTGAGGATAACATTTGAAATTTTTGTTTGTGTTTAGTTCGATTATTTGCGTGTCATCACTTATTAATCTCATGTTTCATATTATAATTTTGAATGTTTGGATGTACGGACCAAGTACGGGCTATATTGATTTGGATGTTTGACATTTTTGCGCTTTAAACCACGCTATTCGGCGGAAGGGGGCCGAACAATGTGATGAGTGTTCGGCAGAATGCCGAACAAGTTCGACGAGGTTCGGCCACAAACCGAACATGCATGTCAATGTTCGGCCATTGGCCGAACACACCTATAAATGTTCGGCCATCCCACGCCGAACAGGGATATTTTTGTAGGCCGAATTTTCTCCAATGTACTAGATAACAAATATAATCACATAACAATCCAAAAAGACATGCATTCTGCTCATGTGTGATCTCGTTTTGTAGCACTAAATGCATCCTACTGGAATAACGATACAACCGTGCCTTCTAGAATATACATCTATTTACAAAATCTTGGATTACACATATCAATCTATGTGCAACGTGTCAACTCCTACTGACGAGTGGCCACTTCGATGCTCGTTTGTGAACTGAATCATTCGGTGCTTGTAAATTTCTGACCATCCGGCTGCACATTCATATCGTTGCCCAAACCACCCTTCAATGATTGGGGGTAAGGGACACTCTCCCTCCAAATTCACCTAAAAATAACATAACACTTTTACATAATTTTGTATGGACAATGTGAAATAATACCAAAATGCAGAATTTTACCACAATCCAGTGGTTGTTCCCAACGAGTGCCATGCATATGAGGTTCGGTTGTAGTGGCACTTGGGATCTCATGGGTAGAACTGTCACACAAAGTTGTGGAGACAAGTGGACAATGGGCACGTTGTAAGCATTGGCGGCGAGATATGTCATTTCTGGGAATGCAAACCAATGATTCACATCATATGTGGACGGATCGAAGCAATGCAAGTTGGTCAAGATTTTTGAAGTTCGATCTCGCACCCCATTAATGCTTTGGTACAACCCTTCGTAATCTTTCAACTCCCGAATGAGCTCACTTCGTACTTATGGCCACGAATTCTCGCCTAAACCAATTGCATGGGCGAGAGATCTGAATCCACAATGACCATCACCAACCGGGTTTTTGATACTCAACACGTGATTGTGGAAGATGGACGGAAGTTGGGCAATGAGTACTTCATCACCAACCTTGCGGACTGACCGACTTCTCACCGGCTCTTTTTTTGCTATCATCAGGGTAAAGCTCGGTTTTCCAGGGGCCATAGAATCGACATATACATTCTGCTCAATCGATGGGGAGTTGCTATCATGTAATGAGTCAATGATTTCAAACTTAGAGGGGTTGCGCTTTGTCGAAGTTGAACTTTTCGATTTACTTTTGCTCGGCCTACCATGGGGACGAGCGACCTCAACTGTTTCTTGTAATGTACTCATTGTGGGCATATTTATCTCATAAAGTCTTTTGAACAACAACAACTTCTCGGCTTTAGATGCATTATGGTACATCCCCAATATTTCATCAACAGCTCCAAATACACGATTAGTTGCATCTGCATCTTGCGTCTCATGACTCCGTGACGGCTCACAATCCAATTTTGTCCAGTAAGGATCAATCATCTCAAGCTAAACGACTTGGTGATCTCGTTTCAACTCCGCAAGCTCATGCGCACAAGGCAAACCACAAGTCATCCTTAACATGCAACCACACATTAGAGGGTCGACACCACAACTGTCAACCCCTTTCATCTCTTCAAACATCAAGGCAAGGGCATGATGAGACACAAGTCCTCGAATGTTCTTGAAAATAGGCAAACAATATCGATGTGGCTGCACATTGAGGCTATGTTCGAATGAGGCATTGATTTGAACATGAGATGTGATAAACAAATGATGTATTCTCTCCCACGAAGTCTCAAAGTTTGATTGACTTGTGCCCAATTGCCTTTTCAATTTCGTATGTGCACTCTCAGCTCTACGAATACAATCCACAACATATTAAGTAATATCATAACCACAACTGTTGACACAATTAAATACACAATGTAAGTAATATCATAACACATGAGCATACCTGTTGCTAGTTGTATTTTAATAATGCATAACCTTGTTTGTCCAACATAGCACAAACCTCTCCTTATATGGCTCAATCCAAGTCTTCATGCAATACATCATGACACGTTCCACATCTGCATAGTCAAGGTGGAACCTCCTCAGCAGCTCGTTGAATCGGGGTTCATCCTCAGCAGATATTAGAATATTCCATGCATGCATGAAACACTCCCACTTGTCGGCCCTACCAAGGAGTGGTCGACATTTGGCCAAGACATTTTTATTAATGTGCCACCTACAAAGCAAATGTGTAGAACTGGGGAAAGTAACGGCAAGGGCATTCATGAGGGCAATCTCCCGATCAGTTACAATCACCTTGGGTACTACATCTTCAATCATTAGTCCCTTGAGTGTAGTGAGGGCCCACCGATAGTTATCCTCACGCTCCTTCTCCAAATACACACAGGCCACAGAAAACGTGATGTTTGTGGAGGTAACACCAACGATCTCTAGGAGGGGTATTCTGTACCTATTAGTCTTGTAGGTACAATCCATTAGGAGCACACTCGGAAATGCACGCATCAACTCTACAGCTGTAGGATGAGCGTAGAAGAGATCGGTGACCCTATCTGTATTTTCGCAACTCCTACTCAAGTGGTAGTACTTACAATCCTTCAATTTCCCCAACAAGTACTGCATCTGAGTTCGTCCTCCATGCTCAATGACTTTATGCTTTTGCCGAGCATTGTATAGTGTCTTCAGTGTAGACGCATTTTCCTTAAAAGATTGCTTCAAAGTGCTCAAGATATCTTTGGGCTTTGCTCGGTTTAATGAAAGGTCACGAACAAGCTGATCCTCAACAGGCGTTAATCGACCTGCAAATGAATGTCCGACCAAATGAATGCCCATTGGGTGATTATGCAAACCACACACCACCTCTAAGCTCCAATGTCCGAGCTCATTCACCTGCACTCCTTTTAGCATGAAAGGGCAGTCACATTTTTTTGTGCCGGTGTTTCGGGAAGATACCGGGACCTGATCAACGGAGTCCACACTTTTTGAAGCCAACCTCTTCTTTGGTGGGCGATACTTACCACCTCGCTCACATCCTAAAAACACTCGAGCGCGCCTGCCACTTTCACCACTATCACTACGTCTAATAAGGACAACCGTGTTTAGACGTATTCCAACCTTGTACGCCCAACTAACCATTTCCTCACGACTCTCAAATATTTCAGTCGTCGAGAACTCCTCCGAGAAATCAATAAATTGATACATAGGATCATCATCCGACTCCTGGGGTTCGTTAATAATCCTCATTTCCACCTCATCGGATTTTTTTTCCTATCCATAAGCAAAACCGAACAACTACATAAGCATACTTTGCTCAATATATCAATTCAAATCAAAAGTACTACATTATAAGAAGGTCGAAAAGCAAAAATTGGACCTGTTCGGCCAAAACAATCCGAACAATATGAACACCGTTCGGTCAAACCAGGTAGAACGCGCTTCAAATTGTTCGGCCAATGTGAACTTGCTTCAACGTGTTCGGCCAATCCGAACATTTACAGTTGTGTTCTGCCGTCTGCCGAACACGTCAACATATGTTTGGCCGATTGCCGAACTCTCTTAAATCAGTTCGGCCTGTGCTTGTTGAACAAATGTCGAGTTCAATTTTTTTTACTGCTTTTACGTAAAAAATGAAACCGTACACCCAAATTTAAACACTTACATTGTCCATATCTTGATCTCCTTCTTCCTTTCAAGATGCTTCACCTAATGTGTAATTTTTTTTGGGAAACATTGGAAGATTATGAATTTGAGAGTAATTTTTTGTGTTTTGAAGAAGGTGATAGATATATATGTATTGTATGGAAGTGGGGTGTGTTTAGTTGTTGTATGATGTGGGGTGTAGTAATTTATTATTTAGGTTTTGATATATTTTAATAATTGGTTAGTAAGGGTAAATTGGTAATTGTGTAAATATTTTAGTTTTAGGTTATTTAAATGGGGTGTGTTTAGTTGGGAGTGGGGTGTGTATAAAATTGGCCATTTCTATTTTGTTCTTATGGTTTTTTTTTAAATAAAAATGATTTTTCTAAAATAAATAAATATAAGACTGAAATGGAAAATGAAAATTTAAAAAGGAAAAGCAAAAGCTACGGAAAAAAACTTATTAAATGTAGAGTTAGTCTCATATGCAACTAGTGCACATACAATTCGGGTCGGGTCCGAGTCGATCCAGATCCGTGCACTTTTTTTTTTGAATTTTTTTTCGCTTCACACTATTATATTTATGTTATATGTGTGTGATGTTTATGTTATATAAGTGTGACATTTATGTATAAATGTAATGACCTTTATATACTCTAACTTAGAAAAAAAATTAGCAAAAAATTGTACATATTTATCTTTATATAATATTAGTTGCACTTATATTCATCCTAAAAATGCACTAAATTTTTTCAAATTTATGGATCATAAAGGTCATAATATTTGCACATAAAAGTCACAAGAATTGTACATAAAGGTCACAACAATACAACATAAAGGTCTCAATCTGAGGTGAAAAAACCTAAAAATCTTCATTTTTTCCTAAGTTACTGAACATAAAGGTCATAACATTTATATATAAAGATCACACTTATATAACGTAAAGGTCACATCCTTACAACATAAATGTAATAGTTTTAAGCTGAAAAAAAAAGGAAAACCCAGATGCGCGGATCCGGGTCGGATTGTCCCAATTGCACCAATTTAGATACGTGCACCTGGTGCACAATAGCACTTGCTATAAATCTATGGCCCTTGTAGATTTGATTAAATTATCAAATACTAAATTTTAAAATTTGTATAGATTATAACCAAATTAAGAAAAGCAAAAAATGAAATTGAATTTTCTACTCCAAGATAGTGTTTCATCTTGTGTTCTATTATTTTCAATAAATGACAAGTGCAAATTGGTGATGTAATCTTATAAACTTGGTGTGTGGTGGTTATATTGGAATACCAGATGAAACACAATTATGAAACAGAGGATCCTGTCATGATTGCTAAAAAAACCATGTCATATGTCAACCCAATCATTGGTACAATTAGGCATTTACTACGTCCTAACATAGGTGTTGTCTTAGAGGTGTTTACGTGGATTAAGAAAGGTGATAAAATGACGGATTTATTCTTATTTAATTATGATGAATGTTGGAGTTTTTACCATTATCATTTTATACACATGTAATTCGGTAGAAGTAAATAGACAAATTCTTGTATAAGACAGTCTCACGTATCCCATTCCGTGAGACGGGTCAACCCGACCCGATCAAAAGTCAACGGTCAAAATTAAAGTCAAAAGTCAACGGTCAACAGTCAAAAGTTAACGATGGTCAACAGTTGGTCAACGTCGGTCTACATCGTGGACCAAAAGTATTACATATTGTATGTAAAAGTAATACACGACATACATAAAAGTACTACATTATCAATGTAGTATTTTTACTTTTATAATGTAATACTTTTATGTGTATCATGTGTGGTAAAGTTTGAAAAATTATGTAATACTTTTGTGTGTTTTAGGTATTACTTTTCAATATATTATGTATACTTTTATAAAATACTATGATTTCGGATTTGGTTAGAGTGTATATTATGTGATACTTTTTTATAGATCGGATAATACTTTTGTATTATATACATATAATATATAATATATGTAATAAACCAAAAGTTTCGTAATTTAATATTAAGATTATTTGATCTTCATAATATAATAATTTCATAAGTCATATATTTAATTTATCCAAGACTTGCTTGATTTAGTTATATCATATTATAAGTTTTATCTAAACCCAAGACCAGTCAATTGATTTTAATTAATTAACAAGATTGTTTAAAATTTATCTCCCAATAGAATTTATTTAGAATTAATAACTAAAACGGAATAAAGAGATAATTCTAGATAGGTGTAAATCAATTCAAATAAATTTGAATTGACGTAAATATCTTTAGATTGTTGAGATTCTATCCTCCGTGTAAATCTGTTTTCTTGTTGTACATTGGTGAAAATTATATATGTTCTAATATCCTCAATGATTGTCTTGAGGAAATATCCTATGAAAATTATATATGTTCTAAATATCTTCAATAATTGTCTTGAGGAAATATCATCATAATCTTTATATGGTGTCAGAGTGTCATAATTAAATAAGTTTATGATTTAATTAATTAATATAATTTATCTAAGATTTATCTCATAACAAATTATACGTAACTTTCCAATCCAATCAACAAAATCCTTATAAAAAATATGTCATATCAAAACTACAAATTTAAATGGATTAAGAAATTCCCTTACCTCATGCCTATATATATTTGAAATAGAGTTAGTCTCCTGTGCAACTGGTGTATGTACAATTCGGGTCGGGTCCGGGTCGACCCGGATCCGCGCACTTTTATTTATTTTATTTTTTTTGAATTTTATTTTTTCACTTCAGGTTGTTACCTTTATATTATATGCATGTGACCTTTATGTTATATAAGTGTGACCTTTATGTATAAATGTAATGACCTTTATATACTCTAACTTAGAAAAAAATGAAGAATTTTAACAAAATTTGTACATATTTACGTTTATGAAATATTAGCTGCACATATATCCATCCTTAAAATGCACTGAATTTTGAAAATTTCAATTTTTTTCAAAGTTATGGATTATAAATGTCATAATATTTGCACATAAAGGTCACAAGAACTGTACATAAAGGTTACAACAAATCTGAAGTGAAAAAACCTGAAAATCTTCATTTTTTTCCTAAGTTACTGAACATAAAGGTTATAACATTTATACATAAAGGTCACACTTATATAACGTAAAGGTCACATCTTTACAACATAAAGGTAACAGTCTGAAGCGAAAAAAAAAAAGAAAAAAAAAGAAAATCCAGGTGCGCGGATCCGGGTCGGGTCGCTCCAGTTGCACCAATCCAGATCCGTGCACCTGGTGCACAGCAGCATTTGCCTTTGAAATAATATCATTAGAGAACCCTAAGCCTTCAAGAAAACTATCGTAAGGTAATTTTTCCAGAAATCTTCATCTTCTCTATTCTCTTTCTGTCAAATTAAACTCCATCTTCTCTATTCTCTTTTGTCAAATTAAATTCTAGAAAATGTACGTCTCTTTTCCATCTCAGTTACGTTTGTTTGTCCATCTCGATTCTTCTTTTTGAGTCTTGAATTTCATTGTCGATTCTTCTTTTTGAATCCTGAATTTCATCGTTGATTTCCTATTGTCAAAACGACTTTTAATATGAATCATTTTTTCCATCTGGAAATTAATGCAGTTCTACTTTTTGTTTTCCATCTCAGTTTCAAAATGAATTTTAGAAATTTACGTTTGTTTGTCCATCTCGATTCTTCTTTTTGAGTCTTGAATTTCATCGTCGATTCTTCTTTTTAATATGAATCATTTTTTCCATCTGGAAATTAATGCAGTCCTACTTTTTTTTAATTACCATTCTTTCCACATCGTCATTACGATTCTTTTCACAGTCTCTTTCCGTTTCAATAGTTAGTAATCTTTATTTTCAATTTCTGAAAATTCCGATTTAACTTCACTCCATTCCAAGTTCACTCACTTAACTTTTGATTTCAATTTCCAAGTCCTATTACTACATTCCACTTTCCACATAGTATCTTATTCCTTTCAATTTCCTTTTAAATTTTCAATTAATAATTATTAAAAATATCAATTATTTATATACTATGTAGGAAACGAAGATAACGTTGCATTTTGCATTCATTCGCATTCAAGTTTTCATTGCATTTTGTCTATCAATCGTTAAGTGGTTGATAGCATGGAAATTTTAATTGGTCGTTAATTGTTATTCTGTGTTGCTTATACTTGTTTTTAATCTTGACAAACAATAACCCCATTGAGCTAGTGTAGCTCACCCCATATTAATACATTATTTTACAGGCACTAGCTCACCCCATATTAATACATTATTTTACAGATGAGGACCCCATATTAATACATTATTTTACAGATGAGGAGCCCGGATGCAGTGGTACGGTGGATACTAGTGAGGATTAAAATTGGGTCATGAACAAGTAGTTTTGTTAACTTCTTTTTTTAAATGCTTATGAGACGTAAACAATTTAGTTTTGGTAGCTAAACTTGTAGTTGAATTTTTTTTTGACATGTCTACTTTGTTTACCATGGTTACTTTATTTGAAACTTTTAATTACTTAAGTTGCTTCCTTGTTTACCATGGTTACTTTATTTGAAACTTTAATTACTTAAGTTGCTTCCGCTAACTGTTTTATTAAATGTTTTTGTTAAATGTCCTTATTAAATAATTTTGCAAATGTTGTGGATAAAAAAAAAAGAGATTAATGAGGGTATTGCTAAAATTATTTACAATTAATTTTATGAGCTCGCGTTCCTTTTTCTTAAGTCAAAATGTGTTAGTATTCACTCTAAATAAACCGAGTCCAGTTCAATTCCCTTTTGAACTTCTCTTCCATCTTTTCTTTAAACCTCTCTCCTCCATTTTTCTTTAAATCTTGATCCTCTCTCTCCTCTCTCTTTCCATTTTTCTGTTTCAGTGTAAACGAATATGAATGGGCAGATAATAACATACCGCCGCCACCACCCCCACCTCCGACGCCACCTACATCTCCACGGCCTCCACCTCCTGTCCAACCTTCGCCTCCACGGCCTCCACCTCCTGTCCAACCTTCGCCTCTACGTCCTCCACTGTAACACCCCACACCCCACCTCCGCCACCTACATCTCCACGGCCTCCACCACCTACATCTCCAGTCCAACCTTCGCCTCTACGTCCTCCACTGTAACACCCCACCTCCGCCACCTACATCTCCACGGCCTCCACCACCTACATCTCCACGGCCTCCACCTCCTGTCCAACCTTCGCCTCTACGTCCTCCACTGTAACACCCTGTAACACCCCAATCTTTCCACTGTAACACCCCAATCTCTGTCCAACCTCTGTCCAACCTCTGCCAACCTCCGCGTCCACCTCCACCTCCTGTCCAACCTCCACTGCCGCCTCCACCTCCTATCCAACCTCCACTGCCGCCTCCACCTCCTATCTCCGCGTCCACCTCCACCTCCTATCCAACCTCCACCGCCGCCACCTCCACTATAACACCCCAATCTTTACTCAAATCTCTATATTTTGGACTAATTCACCCCAATCTTTACTCAAATCTCTATTATCAAAATATGGACTAATTTTAGTTATCATTGATGTTATAATAACACCCCAATCTTTACTCCAATCTCTATTATCAAAATATGGACTAATTTTAGTTATCATTGATGTTATAGTGAGACGTTTGTGGTGAAATTAGTTATGTGATAGCTTAAATAATATATTTTGTGTGATTAACCGCCAACCTCCACCGCCGCCACCTCCACTATAACACCCCAATCTTTACTCAAATCTCTATTATCAAAATATGGACTAATTTTAGTTATCATTGATGTTATAATAACACCCCAATCTTTACTCAAATCTCTATTATCAAAATATGGACTAATTTTAGTTATCATTGAAGTTATAGTGAGACGTTTGTGGTGAAATTAGTTATGTGATAGCTTAAATAATATATTTTGTGTGATTAAGACTCTTTAATAATTAATAAGTTATGAACATGTTAAGTTAGATATAGGATTTAAAATTTTAATTAATTAGTTAAGATAAAGAAACTAAAGAGGTGGTTGAGAGATATGAGGATATAGGATTTAAATTTTTAATTAATTAGTTAAGATAAAGAAACTAAAGAGGTGGTTGAGAGATATGAGGAGACCACATTTACTAAGGAAGATATGAGAGATGAAGATCATATATAAATAAATCTCACCAAGAAAAGAGAAAGGAGAGAAGTAAAATGTGGAAGCATTCATGAGGTCCGACTTTGAGTCGTCATCAACCGGTAATCTCCTAATTAATTACGTTGTAGTGTCTTTATAATTATGTCATTAATCTCCTAATTAATTACGTTGTAGTGTCTTTATAATATAAATAAGAGTGGGTAAATAAGAGTGGGTGGAAGAAGAAGTTATATATATAATGTTACATTAATTAACTTTAGAAGTTCAGATCTGTAGTTCGCATGTGCCTAGTACATACTTTTTATTGTCATGTTTGAGAATTATAAAGTTGGAGAAAGTTATACAGTTAATAGCACTAATCAATAATGATAAATATAATTACGTGTAATTTAGATATAATTAGTGGATTAGGATTGTGTTATGATTGAATATTACCAGTTTCCAAAATATGATAGGAATTGAATTAAAAGCGGTACAAGTCTCATATAATTAATTAAGAAGGAATGATATTATTTATGTCGATATTATTCTATGTCGATAGGAATTGAATTAAAAGCGGTACAAGTCTCATATAATTAATTAAGAAGGAATGATATTATTTATGTCGATATTATTCTATGTCGATAGGAATTGAATTAAAAGCGGTACAAGTCTCATATAATTAATTAAGAAGGAATGATATTATTTATGTCGATATTATTCTATGTCGATACTACTCTACATCGATATTATTTTGATTAATGTTGAAGAAACTGATTAATACTAATATCAACAGTAAATGATTAAATCCTAATTATAATTTTATCGATGGGTTTTACTCTTTAGATTGTGTTGAGAAAGTCTAGAACCAGATCTTGAGAATATTAAAACTCCAGGTAAGTACATCTCTCACCTGCAGTATGAGTAGTTCTATTTTTATTGATTATTATTGATGCTAAAGTTATGTGTAAGTACATCTCTCACCTGCAGTATGAGTAGTTCTATTTTTATTGATTAATATTGATGCTAAAGTTATGTGGATGTTTATTGATGTTTTCTATGAGTATCCTAAATGATTTACTAAGTGATGAAAGTATATTTTCTATGAGTATCCTGAATGATTTACTAAGTGATGAACGTATATTTTCTATGAGTATCCTGAATGATTTGCTAAGTGATGAACGTATATTTTCTATGAGTATGCTGAATGGTTGGCAATGTGATGAGTATGTGTTTTCTGTGAGTATGCTTGAATGATTGGCAAATTGTGTTTACTAAGTGATGAACGTATATTTTCTATGAGTATCCTGAATGATTTGCTAAGTGATGAACGTATATTTTCTATGAGTATGCCTGAATGGTTGGCTATGTGATGAGTATGTGTTTTCTGTGAGTATGCTTGAATGATTGGCAAATTGTGTTTTGTGTGAGTATGCTTGAATGATTGGCAAATTGATGAGCTTCCATGAGTTTTTGATTGAGTACGAGATGCGAGTTAATCATGTTTTATGTAAAGTGAGAAAAATATATTTTTGAGAAAGTATATAAATATATATACATATAGTTTTATTTTATATGTTTTAAGACTGGTACCGAGCATCGAGATCACCCACGAGATGAGTTTAACGACATCGAGATCGCCCACGAGATGAGTTTAAGGCATCGAGATCGCCCAGGAGATGAGTTTAAGGGCACAGAAACCGTCCTATGAGTTTTGAGTTGCTCCGTATGGATTCGGTTGGTACCATGTCTGGGCCCACATGTTTTTGTAGATGTAATAACCCCACTAGAAGGGGCTGTTACATCCACCTCCTGGAGATGGAGAGAGGGATTGATATAGTGTGATATCATCATGGGTTTTAATGTCAAATTATTTCAAATCCAATCAAATATGCCAGAGTTACGATCCGCCAACTCAATGAGGAATCATCAATAAGAAACAGATTGTCAAGATTAAAGAAGAAGTAATGATTTGATGGATTGTCAAGATTAAAGAAGAAGTAATGATTTGATGGATATAGTGTGATATCATCATGCAAGAGCTACGAATCTGCCAACTCAATAAGGAATTAATAGATTGTCAAGATTGAAGAAGAAGTAATGAGAGAAAGGCAAAGGAGCAGGAATCAGAACATCATCAAGATTGAAGTAACGAAGTAATGATTTTAACGGAAGAGAAGAAGACAAAGGAACATGATTCAGAACATCACAAGTTAAGCCGGTGGTGTGCACGAATGACCATGGTTTTAGTGAGTTTGAAACCATTGACCATGGCTTACGTACGAATGACCATGGTTTTAGTGAGTTTGAAACCATTGACCATGGTTTACGTAACAGATTGTCAAGATTGAAGAAGAAGTAATGATTTTAACGGAGGAGAGGAAGGCAAAGGAACAGATTGTCAAGATTGAAGAAGAAGTAATGATTTTAACGGAGGAGAGGAAGGTAAAGGAACAAATTGTCAAGTTTGAAGAAGAAGTAATGATTTTAACGGAGGAGATGAAGGCAAATGAGCAGGAATCAGAACATCATCAATATTAAAGGAACAGATTGTCAAGATTGAAGAAGAAGTAATGATATTAACGGATGATATTAACGGAAGAGAAGAAGGAAAAGGAACATGATTCAGAACATCAGAAGGTAAGCCGGTGGTGTGCACGAATGACCATGGTTTTAGTGAGTTTGAAACCATTGACCATGGCTAACTGTCGGCACTCGAGGAAGGTTTTAGTGAGTTTGAAACCATACAACCTCTAGCATAAGTTTGAGTGAATTGTGTAATACATCTCTTTTAAGTTTGAGTGAATTGTGTAATACATCTCTTTTCTTTGTACTAGTAAGATCTTTTCTTTCTGCATTTTTAGTTTTCCCCAAAAACCTTATCAAGCAATGTGTAATTGCGGCTTCATGAAATTCAGTCTAATTCATTTTCTCTCACCTTCCATTTCTTCTTCCTCAACTCACTTTTCAACATTACCCTCAATAATACGCAGTACTCATTTCTGTTCTTGATTCCTTGTTTCTTGAAATGGAAATAGCATATAAATTCAGGTGAATTTCTGTTCTTGATTCCTTGTTTCTTGAAATGGAAATAGCATATAAATTCAATAATACGTTTCTTGAAATGGAAATAGCGTATAAATTCAGGTGAAGAGGACTTGTTTGCAGTAAGCTTTCTTCTTTACTCATAATATAGTTTTTGTTGGGATCAAATTTGAGTTTGAAATCTTGCAAGTTGTTCAACCATGGAGTTAATGGTTCCTTCAAAGCAAATGTTTCATCACGATTTTCATAAGCAAACATCAAGAAACCATTTTTCTTGTAAGTTTCTGATGGTATTTGAAGGTTGGATATTGGTGAGAGGCGTGTTTTAGTATGTATGAACTTAGGATAGGGGAGAGGTTTTAGGAAAGATTTAGTAGGAAATAGTATGAACTTAGGATAGGAGGTAGGTTTTAGGAAAGATTTAGTAGTAAATAGTTGGAAGTTTTTGAGGTAGGGTGATAAGGATTTTGAAAGCTATACTTTCACTTTATTACTTTGGTTTCTAGTTCTCATCTTACAAATGAGCTCCTCCCATATCTATAGGAGGTCTTAGAAGTTTCTAGAGTATTCTACATTTCTATATTATTCTTTCACTTCCTAAAATACTCTAGATATATCTATAAAATTCTAGATCATTTTATAAATTTTAGAAATAGGAGGTCTTAGAAGTTTCTAGAGTATTCTACATTTCTATATTATTCTTTCACTTCCTAAAATACTCTAGATATATCTATAAAATTCTAGATCATTTTATAAATTTTAGAAAATTCAAGAAATGTGCATCACTTTCTAATACTCCTCCTTGATGCATATTTCTGTAACTCCAATTTTTCCTCGTAGTGTCTCGAACTTTCCTCGAGGTAGTGCTATTGTAAAAATATGTGTTAGTTGACTTTTGACTTTGACCGTTGACTGGGTAGGTGGACCCGTCTCACGGAATGGGATCTACGAAACGGTCTCATACAAGACTCACTCAAGAGTAGGTCTCTTGTGAATCAGGTGCATGGATCTTAAATCCATGCACCCGGGTCGGATCCGGGTTGGGGGGACCACATTTTTTTTTTTTCACACATGATTTTTGAAAAAAAATCACATACCACTACGTTATGTTAGACATACATTTACGTTGTGTTAGACATACTTTTATGTATACTTAGACATACATTTATATATGTTAGACATACATTTGTATATAGTTAAACATACTTTTATATATGTTAGACATAACTTTATATATAGTTAGACCTACCTACACATGGTTGGTCTAACTATACACAAATGTTGGTTTAACTATACACAAAAGTTGGTCTATTGGAGTGAATTTTGGGTGAGCTTCAGCACAAGTGTTCAGCGTGTGGGAGACGCGTGGAAGCGCGTTTTGGGCGCGTGAAGCATAAAAGTTTTTGCCCTCACTCAAATATGAGTTGTTTTAGTAGATTGTATGTAAATATGCCCAAAAATTTGAAGATAACTCTTATTTTGGGGGCAAATGCTGCTGTGCACCAGGTGCACAGATCTGGATTGGTGTAACTGGGGCGACCCGATCCGGATCCGCGCACCTGGATTTTCTTTTTTTTTCTTTTTTTTTCGCTTCAGGCTGTTACCTTTATGTTGTAAAGATGTGACCTTTACGTTATATAAGTGTGACCTTTATGTATAAATGTTATGACCTTTATGTTCAGTAACTTAGGAAAAAAATGAAGATTTTCAGGTTTTTTCGCTTCAAATTAAGACCTTTATGTTGTATTGTTGTAACCTTTATATACAGTTCTTGTGACTTTTATGTACAAATATTATGACCTTTATAATCCATAACTTTGAAAAAAATTGAAAATTTCAAAATTCAGTGCATTTTAAGGATGGATATATGTGCAGCTAATATTTCATAAACGTAAATATGTACAAATTTAGTTAAAATTCTTCATTTTTTTCTAAGTTAGAGTATATAAAGGTCATTACATTTATACATAAAGGTCACACTTATATAACATAAAAGTCACATGCATATAACATAAAGGTAACAACCTGAAGTGAAAAAATAAAATTCAAAAAAAATAAAATAAATAAAAGTGCGCGGATCCGGGTCGACCCGGACCCGACCCGAATTGTACATACACCAGTTGCACAGGAGACTAACTCTATTTTGGGATAGATTTTACTTGATAAGATAACACTTATTTTGGGACGAGTAGTAATATTACGTTGATATATAGTTTTCTATAAAATTAGATACGATTTTCTAAAAAAATAATATGATCTCACTCCTCATAAAATTGGGCCAAGAGGTCTTCTATTGGGAAAATTGGTTAAAGATATACTTTGTGGGCCTTTCCACGAGAAGCCCATGAGTTAGTTTGTGGGCCTATCCACAAGAATCCTACTACGTTCCTTTTCTTTTTTAAACCAAGAAAATATTAATATTTTGATTCTTCAATTGTATCACTAATTAATACATAATGCTTTGGCTTTATTTACAAAAAAAAAAAAAAAAACCAACAACAACAATTAAATGTTGATCGATCTAATCTCAAACAGTCTTTAAAATGCTACATGATACAGTCGAAAATAATATAAAATTACTTGATATTCATGAATTCAAGACTGTTGAATTAGATCAAATCATTAAATATATTGAACATATCTTTACTTATTAAAATCACAAAAACTCATGTGAGACGGTCTCACAGATAGTTTCCGTGAGACGGATCCTTATTACCCATGAATTGAACTCATATCCACAAATTTTCATATGAATTGCTAAGTGTGGGTAATGGGTTGACCCGTCTCACGAAAAAAGATCCGTTAGACGGTCTCACACAAGATCTACTCATTAAGAGTTTGAGCTCGACTAACATTTAATTCGATGATGGAAGCTCACAAATTTAACTTAATTAAATAAGTACAAACAAAATTTATGAAATTCAATAGCATTTCAATAGCTTGAATGGTAGTGGATTTGACTCTACTTGATTTACTCGGAGTGCATCCATATTAATCGAATATGGGTTATCGAAGATTAATTAAGGGTAAGTTATATGTGAAACAATTTCATGAATCATTTTGTACAAGACGGGTCAATCCACAATTCGCACTTCACAACTCACATTATCTGTGGAAATGAATTTGATTAGTGTATAAAAAGGACTCGTCTCAAGACGCAAGTTTTTGTGGAAGATTAACCACATTTAATTTAATTTGCACAAAATCAAATGAGTGTATGTGTAAAAGGATACTTAAATAAACTTGAATTTAGTATAATTAATGAAATCATAATTGAATTATATAGCTAGCTAGGTTATAGTTTTAATAAAATGTTGGGCAAGATGGTGGTATGTCCTCCATTAGCATAAACCCTACCCACCTACAAATATAAATCTTCATAGTATCTTCTTTCCTCTCCAATCCTTTTTTTAATCAATTTCTTTGTTTGTATTAAATAATTTTCAACTCTTTTTTAATGCTAAGGAAGATGAAGACAAGAAACCTTTCCACCATGCCCTAAAGAATTAATATTAAATGCACAATTTGGAAAACTTTAATTCAAACTATGCTGCTAATATGTGTGTATATAAAATATGTATACAAAAGATGAAATATGATTCATGTGGTCGGGAGATATAACGTGGGATCAAAACTATATATATATATATATATATCACAAATATTTTTTTTATATAATATTATATGTATCACAAAACAAATTTACTCGGTCTATGTAGGTCCATACATACCTTCATGTACAACTCAGGTATCTGTACATGTCTCTACACATGATTGGGTGGATACACTCATATATCCATCCAAATTCACCCTTGTTCGTTGTATTTTTATATTATGTTAGTCATATATTTATGTTAGATTTTTCCTACTTTTATGTAATATTAGTCCTACCTTTAGGGTTTTTAATTGTACCTTATCATATTTTTAGACCTTCATTTATACATCTTGTATCTTTTAGTAATATTAATCGTACATTTTGGTCGTGTTAACTACACCTTTATATATTACAAGGGAAAAACTCAATTTTAGTCCAGTTAAAAAGTTACTGCTCGATTTAAGTCCACTTAAAATCACAAAATTAATTTAAGTCCAATTAAGTCTGAAATTGACCAACTGGAGTCCTTTTTCCACCAAAATTGCGATTTTTCGACAAATCTCCGACGAGTGCGTTAATCTGAAGATTCCGACGAGAGTGCGCTAATGTGTGTTTTCTTACCATGTAGCCTGACTTTATCATATAAAATAATTCCAAACAATGCCACATCAGTATTTGCACACAGAAATCAAAAAAATCAAAACTGGAAATTAAAATTTTAAAATCAGGAAAATCATTAAATCAAATAAAAAAAATCCTAAAATCTAAAAACAAATCGAAAAACCATAAAATCAGAATTAAGTTCCAAATCGAGAAAGGGGATTGAAGGGAAAATCTATACACACCCCATTTAATCCTAAACACACCCCAATTACTAAACACACCCACAATTTAATCAAAACATTTCCACAATTTCTAAACACACCCCACAACATTACAATTATACCCTTTATGAAATAAAATAAAAACTAAATAATTAAATACTTTATACACCCCACACCACCCAAATCCCTCACACACCCCATCTTCTCTCTTCTCCACACTTTGGCAACGAGTGTTCGGCAGGTTTTGAAGAGGAAGATCCAATTTGGATTCAAAGTCTACCGAACATTTGATAGTGCGTACGGCGTGTAATCGAACGGGTGTGAAGGAGTTCGATCAATCCAAGTTTACTTCTTCCTATGGATCCCAATGAACAACCAAATTCACCAAGTATGTGTTTTTTAAATTTTTTAACAAATTTGTCATATACTATGTTTAATGTGGGAGAAATTGTATGAAATTTGTGTAGAAATCATATTTGGGTTATGGGTTTAGGGTTTACATAGTTTTTGTGTTCGATTTGATGAAATTTGAGTTGAATTTGGACTTCAAATATGAAATCCCGTATGTTAGAATTTCTGGGTATGTTCGGCCCTGGTTGGCCGAACATTTCATGGTGTGTTCGGCCACCAGCCGAACATAACACTACGTGTTCGAACATACGCCGAACATATTTCTTGGTGTTCGGCAGCACGCCGAACGGTTTTAGAAGTGTTCGGCCGCCTGCCGAACCAATCCATGTGTGTTCGACCATCTGCCGAACGAAGTTCATGCTGTTCGGCCTACCACCGAACACTTTGTTCCACGTTTTTTTTTTCAAACTTTGATAACTTGTGTTATTTAAATTGACGTATCTTGTAGATTGATCCTTACGTGTTTCTATTGTAGTAGTGTATCGAAGGAAACGGCCTACTGTGTCTAATAGAAGAAGACGTGTAGCACAAGAAGTACCGGTTGAAGTACCAGTTGAAGAACCAGTACCGTCTTCTTCGGCTCTTCCTCTGATTGAGTACAATGTGGAGGAAGCAAGTGCTTCTCGTGATGTTCCCCAGCCAATGGAGGATGAAAATGTTAATGATGAAGGGGGATTGGAGGATGATGACGAGGCCGACGAGGAGCTATTGACTGGTCCTTGTCCAGGTGGTCCTATTGACCATCGCTTGATTCCAAGTTTCAAGACACATGTTGCATATGATATTTGGAATGGGGTGGAGAGAGATGTCTTGAAATTTCACTGTCACACTACTAAGATGGAGACGTGGAAGTTTGGCAACATGGTGGATAACTTCAAAGATATGATAGAGCGAACAGAAATCCCAGACCTCGGATGGATTTCGTATAAGACGCCGAACAAGAATCTTCTATGTGCTTTCGTGGAACGTTGGCAACCAGAGACTAACACGTTCCACATGCCATTCGGCGAGATGACTATTACGTTGGATGACGTACATAGACTTACGATGCTGTCGGTCACGGGAAGACCAGTTATGGTGCCACAAGGAAGAAACCGTCAAGAGATTCCTATGCTTCTCATGCAGAGGTTGTTGGGGACGGGCACTGATGAGAGCTTTGAAGCCCTACAAGGTCACAGGGGTAGCTCGGTTCGCTTGGAGTGGCTTCGTTCTCGCTTTGAAGCAGATACGAGCTCACCGGATGAAGACGTGAGGACGGCTGCTGCTCGTGCATACATCTGGTTCGCTTTGGGTTGCACGATCTTTTCAGATAAGAGTGGTTCTAGAGCGGATACGAAGATCTTAAGACTCTTGGATGATTTTGATCGTATACATGAGTATGCTTGGGGTGCAGCGGCCTTGGCCTTTTTGTATCGACAGTTGGGCCTGGCTTCGAGGAGTGGTGTGAAGCAGATGTGTGGATATCTGACTTTACTTGAGGTACAACGTATTTGCTATCTTTTTATACTAATGTGTAGATCTTTGCCATCTTTTTATACTAACGCTAAACTCTTGTACGTGTGCACAAGGCTTGGATATATGCACATTTCCCAGTGTTTAGGCCGACCCAGAATGCACATTACCGGATCGACGAGCCAATAGCACGAAGGTGGATCCAGAGAGCTCACGCTGGAGGTAATCAAGAGCGTGTCTTTGCTATACGTGAAGTGTTAGACAACATGACTCCCCAAAGTGTAAGTGTATATTTATCCTTACGCATTTCATATCAACATTGTCCAGTCCATGTATAGCACGAATCGGTGACATTGATGATTTTGAACAATGTAGGTCGATTGGAACCCTTACAACGATGTGACTGGACACTTCCCTCGAAAAGAAGTGACTTTCTTCCAGGGGTGTATACGGTCTTTCGACTGCGTTGAGCCTTACCATCCGGACCGAGTGCTTCGTGAATTCGGCTACGTTCAACGGATACCAGTTGAACCACTTGTTCCGAGTGTAGTCCGACGTGGTAACAACGCTCTGAAGTACAAGGTCACTTGGGATGCTCTTGGAGCGTACTTTCGGGTTTGGAGGAACCATGTGCTTTCAATCGAGGACCGGGGTCGAGCTGCTCACCTACCATGGGAATGCGTGGAGGAGTATATGGATTGGTGGAACACGGTGTCGCACCCGAAGATCCAGAACCCGTTGAACGTGCCACCGGAGCACGTTCAAAGTGCCCGGCGGAGAGGGCCCGATCCCTGGGCAATGATCGATGATGCCCGCAGACATCTGGATCCCGTCTACCAACAATGGCTTCAAAATGCCGATGGGATGGACCTTTCGATAGTCATGCCAGCCATGGTTGGAGCTTGGCGTGCATTAAATTTCGAGGATCAACCGGAGAGCTCTAGACGAGGGACAGGCCGCACTCGTAGGAGCCGTAGGTGATAGATAGACTTTTGGGATAACCATTTTGTAACTTTGTTGGATTTGTTTATCTGAACTCATTGCAAGAAGAACTACGTATTTGAAATTGAATTTTCCCTGTGTTGGATTTTTTAAGACATACATTCAACTTCTCGTACATGTTTTGCGTTGTCGTACTTATCGATCGTCACTCCATCTACTATCGAGCTGCGTGTGTCGTAGTTTTCGAAGAATTCGACTAAATGAGTGTAGTGGAAGACGCTGTTCGGCACATACCTGCTGAACAATTCTAATAGTGTTCGGCAGTCTGCCGAACTGGATAGAACTTGTTCGGCGTGCACCGAACACTTCCAAGTGTGTTCGGTTGATATGTGCCGCACAGTGCAATTTTCAGCCTACAAACGAGCTACAATGGTCGAATACACAAATATGTTGGGTTTAGAAACCAATATACATGCATTGCTTCAAATATTAACACGTACAATGACCAAAATATACCACACTTACATATGACACCCACAATGTGGTACCAACAAAACTAATCTATATACAAGGTGTCAAATCCTACTGAGGAACTACCACTTCGTTGTTCCTCTGCGTACTGCACGACTCGTTGCCTGTAAATATCCGCCCAACCCACCGCACATGGGAACCGTTGGCCGAACCATCCTTCTATGATTGGGGGCAAGGGTGCGTGTTCCGTCAAATTTACCTACAAAATAAGATTGTTGAAGATTTATCCTTAGTGGAAGGGGGAAGAAGACTAAATAAAACACGCAATATGACACGTACCACAATGTAATGGTTGTTCCCAACAAGGGCCATGCAAACAAGACGTGGTTTTGTAGGGACTTGTGTCCTCATAGGCAAAACAGTGACAGAGAGTTGTGGAGAGGTGTGAACGATGGCAATGTTGTAAGCATTTGCCGCTAAATATGTCATCTCCGGAAACGCCCACCAGTGATTGACATCGTAAGTACTTGAATCGAAGCAAGCCAAGTTTTGAAGTATCTTTTGTGTCCGGTCTTGCAGCCCATTAATCGTAGCATAAAGATGTTCAAAGTTTGTCATCTCCTCGATAAGATCACTACGTACTTGGGGCCATGAGTTCTCCCCCAATCCAATAGCATCAGCGATGCATCTAAAACCACAATGACCATCTCCCAAGGGGTTTTTGATACTGACCACGTGGGGTTTAATTGGTCGGGGAAGTTGAGCAATGTAAACGTCATTGCCGGAACTGCGCACTGATGCACGTCTAACCGGCTCTTTCTTTTTCGTCAACCCAACCTTCAAACTTGGTTGTCCCGAATGATGATCAGATGCTAAACCATGTGATGGAATGGGAGACGGTGAACAACTGTCGTGGAATGATTCGACATACTCAAAATGAGATGGGTTTCGTTTGGTGGAGGTGGATTTGCCTCGCTTGCTTTTGCTTGGCCGACCTCGAGGACGTGTGATCTCAGCAGGTTCCAACAACGAGCTAGTTGAAGGCTCTTTAATCTCAAGAAGCCTCTTCAACAACAACAATTGATGTGCCTCAGATGCCTCTCCGAACATGACTCGTATTCCAGAGTGGACTTCATCAAAACGATTTCCCACATCAACTTGAGGAGAAGCATTTGCCATTACGGGTTCACAATCCAACTTCCTCCAGTAAGGATCTATCATCTCAAGTTGGATAACTTGGTGGTCTCGTTTCAACTCTGCTAGTTCGTGTGCACAAGGCAAACCACACGTCTTCCGAAGCACACACCCACACATCAATGGATCGACACCGCAACTGTCAATTCCTTTCATCTCTTCCAAAATGAGTCCAAGAGCATTGTGAGACACAAGTCCTCTTATGCACTTGAAAATTGGAGAAGAGAAGCGGTGTGGCGCAACATTAAGACTTTGCTCGAACGAGGCCTTGATGGCAGTGTGAGACGTGATATGCAAGTGATGTATTCTTTCCCACGCGGTCTCAAAATTTGATTGGCTTGTGCCCAATTGCCTCTTCAATTTTGCATGTGCACTCTCGGCCCTAACAGTAAATAAGAAGAGCCAATTTCAGACTTCTGCTCATCCAAAGACAATATGTTTGAAGTAAATTTAACGTTAACGCAATAATTTCGTAAATACCTGTTGCTCGTGGTGTTTTGATAATGCATGATATTGTTGGTCCAACATAGCACGAATCGCTCTTTGTACGGCTCAATCCAAGTTTTCATGCAATAATTTACGGCTTGAGGAACATCGGCGTAGTCAGTATGAAACCTTCGAAGCAACTCTTCGAATTTGGGAATATCCTCCGCAGAAGTCAACATATTCCAACTCATGTTGAAATGCTCCCATCTTTCAACTCTACCAAGGTATCCTCGACATTTGGCTAAAACATTCTTGTTGATATGCCATCGACAAAGCAAATGAGTAGAGGTAGGAAAGGTAGCAGCAAGAGCATTCATGAGTGCGATCTCACGATCAGTTACGATCACCTTCGGTAGACAATCATCAATTAGTAGACCCTTCAATGTCGTCAACGCCCATCTATAGCTGTCCTCACGCTCCTTTTCCAAATACACACACGCCACAGAAAATGTTATGTTGGTGGAGGTGACACCTACAATTTCGAGGAGGGGCATCTTATACCTATTAGTCTTGTAGGTACAATCCATCAACAACACGTTGGGAAAGGCACGCAACAAGTCAACAGAGGTTGGATGAGCATAGAATAGATCTGTCACCCTATCGGTTCCCTCACATCTCCTAGTCAGGTAGTAATAGTCCTCAGACTTCAATTTACCCATCAAATATTGCATTTGTGTACGGCCTCCATGCTCGACAATTCTATGCTTTTGACGAGCATTGTAAATTGTCTTCAATGTGGAGGCATTGGCCGGAAAGGATTGCTTCAACGTGCTCAAAATATCTTTGGGCTTCACATTGTTTAAGGATAGGTCACGCACAACTTGATCCTCTGAGGCCGATAGTCGACCCGCAAATGAGTGTCCAACCAAATGTAACCCCATCCGGTGATTGTGCACGCCAGAGACTACTTGTACGCACCAATGTCCCATCTCATTCAACTGCACTCCTTTCAACATGAAAGGACAGTCACATTTCTTGGTGCCAGTGTGTCGTTCCTTTACCGGCTTTTGTTCACCCCGTGTATTGGTAAGTCTCTTTTTGGGTGGACGGTACGTGCCACCACGCTCACAACCCAAAAACACTCTTGCTCGTCTACCACTCGATCCACTATCAGAGCGTCTAACCAATATTACCATGTGTAGACGGATACCAATTTGAGTTGCCCAAGAAATCATTGCTTCTCGACTTTCAAAAACTTGATTAGTCAAAAACTCATTCGTGAAATCGATGGCCTCATACATTGCATTCATATCATTGCCATCATCGGGTTCATTATACATGTTAAGTTGAGCTCCACTACAATTGTTTTCCTATCAATATATAACATGCATAAGTATATATATTCACATCAAAATATGCATAAGTAAATAAATTCACAGCAAGATAACAATTAAAATCGTCGATTTATATTTCACATGAAAAAACTGATAATGTTCGGCAACCTAAAATCGAACAAAATGCAGTGCGTTCGGCCAGAGATAGCCGAACACCTATCACCTTGTTCGGCCACGCCGCACACTACACATAATGTTCGGCAGACGACCGAACATTCTACACTGTGTTCGGCGTATTGCCGAACATACTTCACAGCGTTCGGCCTGTGCTTGCCGAACGAAAGTCGCGAACCCTTTTTTTTTTGGTGAAGTTTACGAAAAAACGATCGGTAGAAACACATTTAAACACTTACATTGTCCATATCTTGAGCTCCTTCTTCTTTCAAAGTGTATTCAACTACTGTATAAGTAAAAACTTTCTTGATTTTTTTGGCAGAAATTTAAAACTTGCTGTATCTATATACATGAAGTTGAAGGTGATAGATATAATAGTTATGGAATGGGGTGTGTTTAGTTGATGTAGTATTTAGGTGTGTGTAGTAAGGTATTATTTATGTTATGAATTTTTTAAATAATAGGGTAAGGGTAAATTAGTAATTGTGTAAATATTTTCATTTTAACTTATTTAATTGGGGTGTGTTTAGGATTAAATGGGGTGTGTATAGTTTGTCCCGGGATCGAATCGAATCACATAAACATATAACAGGAATCAAAAAATACAAATAAATGTTTTAATTTTCGGCACTAAGTAGTTGCGCCGCCGCACCAGAGAATACGTGCTCTGGCAATTACGATAGACTGTGGTCTTCGACGTCGTCATTCTTCAAGAAAAGCAGAAATAATCGAGCTAAGCAAAAAAGGTATTAATGGATTTGTAAAACCCTTTACACCACCCTCTCCTCCACTCTGCGAAATCGCCCCCATCGAATGGGTCTGCAAAACCCTCCGTACCATCCCTCTTCCCCCTCCTTCCTCCACCTCCTCCACACGCAATCCCACCCCTTTTAAAAAAAATAGATCGGAAGATATCCGCCATCCTCCGTTGCCTGCGTGACCCCGACACTGTCGTCCAAATCGCCTTCGTCGATGCCATTTCGTCCATTATCGCTCACGTGAATTCGCTGCCATTCTCCGTCATCCTTAAGCCACTCATGAACACGCTTTTCCATGAGCAGGATTTGAAAGTGCAGATCGGCACATCGCTCTGCCTCTCCGCGACAATGAAGGCTCCGCCAGAGCCGGACTTGCCGGAGCTGAGGAAGCTTCTGCGATTGATCCTATTTCCCCTCTGTTAATTCTTATTTTTTTTGTTTTAGTATTAAATTTTCAATTTATTTTTTGATCTCTTAAATTTAATTTTTTGTTTGGTTTATTAATTATGTAGAATTATGATGTGGAATTAATATATATCAAAAAGAAATGACACATGGATAGAATATTTCACAACAGCGTAAGTTGGACGGAAAATGCAAGTTGGGGGCGAGTACATCACAACTGCCGGAAACTGGCCGGGAAATTGCCATTCCACATATTCGTTACAAATGATCACAAGTAATTACTACAAAGTTAACTTCTACTTGAGAATTACAATTATAAGAAGCACCAACACAATGAAAATAAATATTTTGATAGTTGTTTGGTTTTTGTCAATCTTTTCAATCTTCAGTGTGAGATCGACACATTTGGAAAGTAATTCTTTAGAATAGGGAATAGGGGAGAATCCACTTATTCATCCAAATCCGACATTTGCATTTCACTCGAATAATTCTTCCTTTCAATCGAAGTGGGTTCAAGCCAAGCAAAAAACCCACATTGAGACGACCGGCACGTACAAAACAATTTGCCAATTGTCACTTTGGACGGACCAACAACTTTAATTTCGGTATATTTACGACAATAACACTTCTTGTAACATTATCTTAAATCCAAATTTTCTTCACTTTTTGACATCATTGACTTAAATGTGGAAGACATATATCCTACACAAATTACAAGAAATTGTCTAATTATTGATTGCTAAAATTACATTATAATATAAACAATAATATAATACAAAAGTAGTGATAGGGGATTATTAAACTAATATTAACAGTATAATAATTTTTTAAAAAAATTGTACCTAAAATGCAGTGGGGAATTAAATTGAAGCTTTGTTGAAGGGGAAATCATGTATGAACCATATTTTAGCTTTTGCATACATATATAGTACTCAACAGTAAGGGCAATTGTGTACTTTTTCACACAAATAACGGTCAAAAAAGAGCAAAAATCGCACCTCCAGCGCGTCTGTTACACATCCGTCAAGTTTGACGGATTTGGGTGATACGCGCCGAATTTATGAAAACCGAGGTTTTTTCGTGTAATTTATTTAACACAAGGGGGTTTGGTGTGAATTACGATAACACTAGGGGGTCTCAGGGATTTTACCCCATAAATTTATGAGTAATATCACATAAAGATATGCATGTACAAATTATGCTGAAATTAGGTTTTTTAATAAAATTAAAGTATTACATAACAGTATCATATGATATAAAATGATGAATATATCTCGATATATCCTCGATATTTCCATTTTTTCACGTGACCGAAACAAACATGAGTTGTCACAATAAATCTCCGATATTTTCATTTTTTGATAAAAAATAAATAAAATATCAATAATTAGAATATTGTTCTTGTGCACCAGTTGCATGGATCTAGATCCATGCAACTGGGCGCCCACGGGTCGGGTCGGGCTGGATTTGACCCGGATCTACGCCCATTTATTTATTTATTTATTAATTTATGCGGTAACCTTTATGTTATACAAGTATAACCTTTATGTTATATGACTATAACTTTTTTGTACAAATATCATAACCTTTAAGTTAATATACTCAGACTTTTTTCAATATAAAATGTAAGATAATATAGTTGAAAACCTTTATGTTGTGATGATTTAACCTTTATGTTATGTTGATTTAACTTTTTTATATAAATATCATAACCTTTATTTACTTAAAGAATAACATAAAGGTTGTGTTAATATAACATAAAGGTTAATATTATTATGCGTAAATGTTGCATTATTACAACTTAAAGGTTTATAGTGTGTTAAAACCTTAAAATTATATACTTAGAATGATTTCAATCATGTAATATAATTGAAAACTTTTATATTCTTATAACTTAACATTTATGTTATATTGATATAACATTTATATACAACTATCATAACCTTTGACAAATATAAAAGTTATATTAATATAAAAGTTAAATTATTATAACGTTAAGGTTAAATTATTATAACATAAAGGTTTAAAAGGTAATATATATTTATCTTACTCTGTAAAATATTAAACCATCAGGATAGAAAGGTTATGCGAATATATCATAAAGGTTATGTAAACATAATGAATTAGGCGGGCATAACTAAAAGGATAGGCGAAATAACTAAAAGGTCATGGAGTGAAATTAGGGTTTGAGCGTGATTTGGGGGTGCGTGTCAGCACGTGGGGGTGCATTTTGGGTGTGAAAATCACCTCCCGGGTCATATAACCCGAATTGCATGGATCATGACTCATGCACTTGGTGTATATAAATAATTGTGCTATAATTATTAGCTAATTAAATATCGGTAAAAATTGGTATCGATTTCAATATCAGTGGCTTCAGATAAAAATTATAAAAATATTCATGAATATCAAGGAAATATCGGTAAATATCGCTGAAATATAGATAAATATCGGGAAAATATCGGTAGATATCGGGAAATATCGGAAATATATCGGTAAATATCGAAAAATATATGTACTGATATTTCCACCGAAATCGATATATTCATCGATATTTCCATAAAATCAAGATATCGATATATCCATCGAAACCGATATTTTCATCTTTGGGTATGACTAACATAATATAAAAGTATGTTTTTTCCCTTAAAGTTAAAGTATGGCACTAAGTGTATATAAAAGTATGACTAATATAACATAACAATTAGGGCCAAAAAAAAAAAAAACATGCAAAAATGATGCCTAGTAATAACTAATAAGTATATAGATCTCAAATTCATGTACAAGACCTACTATGTCTACATATGCCTTAAACATATAATATCGAGTAAGTCTTGTGTGAGACCGTCTCACGAATCTTTTTTTCTGAGCTGGGACAACACATAGCCCACACTTAACAATTCATATGAAAATTTGCGGATATAGATTAAATTAATGAGTAATAAGAATTTGTCACACGAAAACTATTCATAAGACTGTCTCACATGAGTATTTGTGTATAATATTAATATATTTGTAGCCGCTTAGTAACAACTAATAAGTTTCTTTTCTGATGTGAAGGGGCAATAGCCAATAATTCATCAGATTAAAAATGACCATAAATAAATTAAAAGCAATTTAAGACCACAAATCAAAAAGTATCCAAATCAAATATCTAGTGATCTAGTAAAAATAAATAAGTAAATACTGTAAAAAGTTATTCCAACATAACTATCAAAAAACACAAAAATTTCAGTGAAATGGTTTTACGGATAATCTCTACTTTTTTACCTACTAACACAATCTATTTGTACAAATTTATATATGAAGTGTGAGAAGTGAATTGATTTGTCTCAAATAAAATGTTTTGTAAAACGATCTAACATAAGATATGCTAATCCAAAATGTATGTAATATTTAACTTATGCGATCACTTTTAATTCTGATTGTGTATGTTCACGTGGTCCCTAATTAAGAAGGTTTAATATAATTCGTCATAAAAAAAAACCTAAATATAATACTTTATAACTCTGAAATGAGATCTATTTGTATTTTAATTAATGTTGTGTTTTCATAAAATGATTTGAGATTCATTCATTTCAAATCCATTTAAGATGGAGGGGACTTGAAATGCATTTAAATTGCTCAAAAATTAGTTTAAAATGAAAATGATGAATTTTAGATCCATACTATACAAACATCATTATTGATTCTGTTTCAATGGATTTCAAATCATCCCTAAATCATATGCTTCATAGAAACACAACCTAAGATTATTTCAAAAAAAGGTAATACTTCGGAGAATTTTTAGATAAATGTCTATCAATACCTTTTCAAATTATATATAACTAGTAACTCACCCGCGCGATGCGTGGTTTATTATTTATTTTTGTGATATATATAATTTATAATAATATAATAACATTATTATATAAAAATGTTATTCATATATTTATTACTTCAAACTTTGTATAATATAAAATTATAATTTTTATATTTCTATTGGATTTAAAGGTGTATTATTATAATTTGAAAAAATTGTTAAGTAATGAAAATAAAACTTGATTGAATTCACTTCCATCTCTTGTGTGTCTTTCAGGACTTTGGTGACATCATATTCTAAATTCAAATAGCACAAATTGTATTTGTTATTTGAAATTATTCTTGATAATATTAAAAAGCCGGAATACAAAATTATAAACAATTTACACAATGAACTTGAAAGCTTTCATTCTATTTGTTTGTCTTTTATAAAATTCTTTTCATGGTTCGATAGATCATTTGAATATCACGGTTGAATTTTGGAGTTAGTTAAAAGTGACCAATTAACAATATAAAATTTAAAATATTTATATATACACAACATGTCTCATAATTACAAAAAAATATTAAAATTTCTTTAACTTTTAAATTGATAATAATTTTAATTCTATACATTACGTAATTATAGTTAATCCAAAAAAAATTAAAACTTGATTGATCATATTTATTTTTGTATTTTCTTAAATATTTTTCATGGTTCAATAAATAATTTGATTAGCCAATAATTTTGGAGTTAGTTAAAAGTGACCAATTGACAATATAAAATTTTTAATATTTAATTATTTATGTATCATTTCTCATAATTACTAAAAATATCTTAAGATTTGTTTAATTATAAAATTGATAATAAGAATAATTCTAGACATTAAGTAACTAAAGTTAAGAGAAAATAAAAATAAAATTGAAAGTTTATTATTTGTTTCTATCCTTTGTGGAATTTTTTCATAACTCGATAAATATAATTTGATAAGCTAATGATAGTTGTACGTAGTTGATTAAAAGTGACAAATTAACAATATAAATCTTGGTATTTATTTATATACATCATTTCTTATAATCACAAAAAATATCTTAAACTTTAAAGTTGATAATGAGAATAATTCTAGACATTAAGTATTTAAAGTGAATATATTTAAAAAGAATTAAATTATTGTTGAACAATGAACAATCATCAACAACAACAAATAATAATAATAATAATAATAATAATAATAATAATAATAATAATAATAATAATAATAATAATAATAATAATAATAATAATAATAATAATAATAATAATAATAATAATAATAATAATTATTATTATTATTATTATTATTATTATTATTATTATTATTATTATTATTATTATTATTATATTTAATAATATTAAAAGATTGGAATAGAAAATTTACAAATAACTTAAACAATAAACTTGAATGCAACTTACATTCCATTTATTTGTCTTTAAAAAAAATTGGCGGTTGACTAAATAGATAATTTGATAATGAAATGATAAAATTAGTTAAAAGTGATCATCTAACGATATAAGTTTTTAAATGTTTATTTATGTATGACATTTCTCATAATTATAAAAATAAATTAACTTTAAAATTGATAATAAGAATACTTATAAATATTAAATTATTTTAATTAACAAAAAAAAAGTAACGAGTTGAAAACTTTTGTTGATCAAATTTTTTATGACAGCTTAATAATAATATAATAGGTTAATGATTTTTGGAGTTAGTTAAAAGTGACAAATTAACAATATAAATTTTAAAAAATTTATTTATGTACAACATTTCTTATAATTACGAAAAATTCTATACATTAAATAATTAAAGTTAACGCATAATTTTTTTAAAAAAATTGAATGCTTACATTCTGTTTGTTTCCATCTTTTGTTGAATTTTTTTCATCTCTTGACAAATAATTTGATAAGCTAATGATTTTTCAAATTGGGTAAAAGTGATCAATTAACAATATAATTGAAATATTTACTTATATACGATACTTTTCAAAATTACAAATAATATCTTAAAATTTCTTTAACTTTAAATAGAGAATAAGAATTAAAATAATTTTAGACTTAAGTAATTATAGTTAACAAAAAATAAAAATTAAATTATTGTTCAAAATTGAACAACTTTTGTATACAACAACAACAACAATAATAAATAAAAATAATATATTACATTAAAAAAATTGCTAACTAATATAATTGATTTTCTTGATAATACCATTATCTTTTAGATTTTTTTTATTACCTAAAAGCTTGATGTGACATTTTTAGGAGGGAAATGACAAACTTGTAATTTCTTCCAATGGTCTTATTATTATAGATATGTATATATATAGATAGATAGATTATATGAGATGGTTCGAGAGACAAACTTTATCATCCAATTTAAACTCATCTCCACAAGTCAATTACTAATTTATGAGTTATGGATTAAGAATATTTCAAAAAAGGTAACACTTCAGGGAATTTTTTATATAAATGTTAGTCTATACCCTTTTCAAATTGAGTGAGTCTTGGGTTTCGATCCGTGCCCCAACCCGACCTGGTCCAATCAATACACATATATAAATTTTTTCTCTTTTTTTTATCTCTATTTTTTCCTCTCCATGCCCTAATCATGCGCCTCTTCTCTCATTCTTCTCTACTGCACCTCCTCTCATTCTCTACCTGCCATTCTCTCCACCTCTCTCCCTTGTGCCTCTTTCCATCGCCTCTTCTCTCCTTCTCTGAACGGGGCCTAGTTCCGTTTCTGAATCAACTTCTACTCTGCATCAAAGGTCGAGTCCCAGAAGTGGCTCGTTTACAGAGCAGAGAGTTTCGAAGAAGAAGAAGAAGAAGACATTCTTCCCAAGGTGTTGAAGCTCTCGAAACTCAAGTCCGATTACAAGTCCTTCGAATCGAAGAGACGTTTGTACGACTCCTTCGACGTGTTTTTCGCCGCTAAGGTCACCCCGCTACTTCCTGGGGTTTTGGGGAAGGTTTTCTACAGGAAGAAGAGGAAGATCCCAAGGATCCTCATGCTTTTTGGAAGAAGGAAGACAACCAAGACTGACTGATTCATTATTCATCAACCCATCTCATCTTTATACTCTCCACTTGCTATTATCATTCATTCTATTTTATTTCTTTACTCAATCACACTAACTCATTATTTACTGAGCTTTATAGGATATATGATGTATTGTATATACTTGGTGTGATGATGATGATGATTTTTAAGCTGGTTCTGTGTTGATCAGCATCATCTTTGTAGCTTTTTTGGGATTCAAACTATGTTTTGTATCTTCCACATTGTGGGATTAATCAATATGTTTTGACAAGTTAAATTTCATTTCTTTTTATATACATATATATTCATTGTGGTGTAACACTCTCAACCACCAATCCAAAAAATGTGATACCTTAAAGAAATTTATGTAATACCGTAAAGGTAAAAATGCAATACCTTAAATTTATTTATGTATGTAAGATTTTAACAATAAATATGTAGCATACATGTAATACCATAGAAGCATACATGTAATACCACAGAAGCATATATGTAATACCTTGTATTTATGTAATACCTGGAAGAGATACTATACGTAATACCTTAAAGGTATTTATGTAATACCTGGAAGAGACTTATGTAATACTTGAAATTTGATGAAACATATTTATGTAATACCTGAAACATATTTTATGTAATATTTTGAGAATAAATACATAATACCTTAAACTATAAGCAGTAATACCTTAAAGGTGCATATGTAATACCCCAAAGGTGCATATGTAATACCTTATGTTTTAAACTCAATACCTTAAAGATAAATGTGTAATACCTTAAAGATAAATGTGTAATACCTTAAGAGTATACACGTAATACCTTAAGAGTATGTGTATAATACCTATCAATGAATAAAATCTGGTGTGCGCGAGCGCACACCAGCATAGCTGCAGACGCGCGTGGGGGTGCGTGGGCGGGCATGGAGATGGCCCACGCGCCAGGTCGGGTTGGGGGCACGGATCTAAGATCCGTACCCCGGGTGCACCCAAGTTTTAGTGTTTCAAATTATATACAATTACCCTTTTCAAATTATATGTAATTATATGAGACTGTTCGAGAGACAAACTTTATTATCCAGTTTAAACTCGCTTTCACAAGTCAATTACTGGTTTATGAGTTATGAATTATTGACTCATCATCTCTCGAAATAAGATCTGTAAAACAATTTCTTATAAAGATAGTTCTACTCATATATGTGAGATAGTTAACATCTATAAATATGGGTCTTATTTTCGTTATTTCATATAACAACAAGAAGAGCAACACAAGAGTTAAAGAATTCAAGAGCTTTCCACTGGCGTCAGCTTCTTCTTCAAGTTATACAACATCGATCTTCAAAGGCAGAGATCTTCGAATCTTCAAAGGCTTTCTTTGGCAATCTTCTAATCTTCAAAGGCGTTCTTCGACAATCTTCGAATCTTCAAAGACGTTCTTCGGTGCTGTTGACAATTTTCTTCAAGTTCTACGACGGTGGCAACTTCTTCAAGTTATTCGGAAACAAATCTTCAAAGTTGTCTTTGATTCGTAGATTTTTAAAACCGTAGAATCAATAATGCATTTTTTTTTCGAAATTGTGATTGATTCGTAGGTTTTAGGATAGTAGAATCAAACAATTTCCTTTTCAACTCAAGCCAAATTCAAGTTTGATTCTCCAACGACAACAATCTCCATACAAATCAAAGACGGTCATCGCAAGGGTCTCCAAACTGTCTTTGACTCAAAAGTGATAAACTCTCGAATCAAACAGTCTGCAGAACTGTCTTGATTCGAATGAGGTGCTAAACTCTCGAATCGGACAGTCTGCAAAACTGTCTTGATTCGAATAAGGTGCTAAACTCTCGAATCAACAATTTCCGCAAGATTGTACCCTGATTCGAATAGAGTGCTAAACTCTAGAATCAAGAGGTGTCATCATCAAAATCAAAGTCAACTCCAAACGTTGAAGAAAAGAATCAAATGAATCCATAGAGATTGGTATCCTCCACTTTAAATTAAATATACTTAATTTGCATCACTGCGCTTTGTGTTTAGAAATTGTAGACATAAAATTTGTTGTTATAACAATATGTGTGTCTTATGTATGTATGCATGCATATATATGGAAAATATGAAATAATGGATGGAAGGCAAGAAAGTGTAGAAGGGTATGATTGATGGAAAAGAAATGTAAAATTTGTCGGGGGATTTCAACTTTCTTGGATTGCATTAATTCAGGTTGAATAGTCTCGTTAATTATCATTTAATAAAGGGAGACATTTTAATCAAAAGTCATAAGCTACCTACTAATCATGCCCATCTATTTTTATTACCTACATTTTCTTGTTAAACTTTTGCTAATAATAATTGGAAATTTTTTGGTCCTAAATTGAATGATAAAATGCATAGTCACTTTTTCCATCAACTGATATTATGGGCATAATTGCCACTTGCATAATTACCTACTCCAAAGTTTAATGTGGTTACTGCATGAATCAATTAGCAAAATTTTGATTTAATTTTACAAACATTATTATATTGCACAATTGTATGTTATCATAAAATCAGTCCTGCTAACGTACCCACCGTAGACACATATTAATGTGTCCACCGCTGACGTGACGAAAATCCAGCACATCAATTAATTTGATTTTTCATATAATTAGGGGATGTGATCATTACACTTAAGTTATGGGCATATTATGTCCACTGTGGGCATTTTAATATTTTCTTCGTAAAAATATATAAAAAGAAGTCTAATATCTAGAATTAATTTTAGCAATTGTTGTATAGAAAAAATTGTGATTAGTTTTAAGCAAGTTGGCAAGATATAGGAAGGACAGTTAGTTTGATTGATTAATTAGGTAGTTGATTATGAATTATGATGGTGTTAATTAATTAATGATCTTAGGGGTTAATCTTGTGACAATTCGCATCTAATTGATGTGATTTGTTGTCGGCGTATTAGTGGGCTATTATTGAAACTTAAAAGTTAATCTATTGTGAAAAGTTTGGTAGAAAAAAATGGTTGGAGGGTAATATTCTTTAATCTCCACTGTGAAAAGTGTCCCTTCAATTTTCACACGCTTTACTATATTAATAAATAATTACTAGTGGCTATTTAATTTCAAACCAAGAGATTATTCAGAGCGTTTGTATTTGGAATTGAATATAATTTTGTGTTTGATTAGATCGATTTTGCATTCTAACTTGAATCCTAATTCGATTAAAAAACATAATTCGATTAAAAAACATAAAATCAGATCATGAATAGTAAAAGGTCAACTAGTTTGGTTCTTAAATTCATAAACTTAATATATATATATATATATATATATATATGTATGTGTGTGATTTTACAAATAAGACTATTAATAATAGTTTATGTAGTTTACCTACTCTTCTTATCTCTTATTATTTTTTTATCTCATTCTCATTGACATTTGTAGAGGATACACTGCTTTCAAACCAACCCCACAACTTTATGATCATCTTCTCTCTTCTCCCATTTTCATGGACATACATTTCAATTAGTAGAATTTTTTATCCAAATATTTCATATTTTATGTCTATCATCTTTACATTACTTATTATAGAGAGCTTTAAGTTAAAACTTTATGTAATTATGTAAATGATATAGTTTCGATGGGGATATTTATATGGAAGAGTTGCATCTGTGCACCGGGTGCACTGTGTAATGTGAGTCGATCCGGATCCGTGCAATTTTTTTTATCACTTCATGTGTGTGATATTTATGTTGTAACATTGTGATGTTTGTATACAAATATGTTTATCTTTATGTAATACTTTTACTTCAAACTTTCATTTTGCCTCAGATGCATGACCATATTATATTGTATTAGGGTGACATTTAAGTACAAATATGATGAGTATTGTAAATTAGAAGCAAAAAAAAAAAAAGGAAGAATTTCAGCAAATTATATATATATATATATATATATATATATGTGATGTTAGTTGCACTTATATATTGACATAATCATATCTTCATGTAATATATAAAGGTGCAACTAACATTACAAATAAGTATGAGTAATATCACATAAATGTATGTTGATCAAAAAATGCGTTGAATTTTTTTTTAAAACCTTCATTTTTTTATATGTTATAAAACATAAAGGTTATGATATTTATACAAAAATGTAAAACAACATAAATTTCAAATATTAACATTAAAAAAAAACCCACTTAGATGGATTTGAATTATACATGTAGATGGAAAATGGGATGAGAAGTCTCATTTGCACTTAATTATGCTACAACTAGAAAAAGATGAAGACATAATTCCAAAAAAAGAATGAGAGAGAGAGAGAGATGTGACAGTAGTAGATGAGAGAAGTGGTAGTAAATATAGACACATTGTGATGAAAGATGTGTAGTAAATGGGGGACTAATGGGACCTAATTGTTGAGCAGTCAATTTCAATGTTCCTTTTAAACATCCAACATTCTTCATCATCATTCTTCTTTCTTTTCCTAAAAGTTGCAACAATTTTTTTCAAATCTCACAAGTTTTTTCGTTTTTTCTTTTGTTTTTTTCTTGCACGCACGCAATTAAAGTACTTTCTCCATTACTACCTATCTACATTATTACCACCTTCTTCAAATATATGTATATTAAAATTCAAGTGTTAATATTTTACTTTATTATATACAAATCTTATATATTCCTATTTTTGATATTTACTAAAACCATTTTATTTCCATTCACTAAAGTACGACTAGTTTAATTAGTCCACCTTTATTTTGATGTTTTTTCTTTGATCTTTTTTGCATGCATGTGAGCTTTAATTTTTAAAGTTAATATATATTTAAATTATATAATAATATTTGAGGATCATTATGGTTATGAGACATGTCCTAGTGTTATATATTCTTATATATAATTCCGTTGACCGTTTTATATTATGAAAATATACTTATGATTTATTTTTTAAGACTATTTAATAGTCTTTGTTTATACTGCAACAGTAGACTTGGCATTTTCATAGAAATGAGTTACATGGCATTTTTTATCAAGACCCAAAAGTTACATGACAAAATTGCCAAATTTTCCTAATTTTAAACTGAATATTCAGCCCACTATTTTGATAGGTCTATGTTTTTTTTCTACATTTTTATATTCAAAATAAAAACAAAAAAATAGAGTTCAATGTCAAAAGATAAGACATTTCATCTTGGGACCATGTTTGTTTCGCATGCTATCTGGCTTTATTGCCCCCCCTTTTTTTTTTTTCTTTTTTTTCTTTCCATTTTATGTTTTATAACTCTTTAAGAATTAAGTTTTCATTTTATTCCAAGAAAAGAAGTAAGTTTTCATTTTTCATGACAAAAAGTTTCAAGAAAGCAAAAAAGTCCAAACCAAATCACTTCCCTTACAATACTTTCTCTAATCAAAATCCCCATTTTTCTCACCATGGTCGGTTTCAAATAACACAGCATTGTTTGGCTTTGACGGCACCTAGTCGAACTGATTTTTACCTATTCGGTCATTTTATGCACTAGGTGGCCCTAGATGAGTTAGATGGAAAAATTCGACGGTAGGCGGTCCTAGACACCAAATATATATATTCTTTCATTTCTTTCCTTCTGTTTTTCTCTCTTTTAAGTAAAACAACAATATTATTAATGTATTATAAACTTTCATCAAATTATTATAATTTAATTAGATATAGATAGAAAATTATCGAATTGAGAAATACAAACAAAAAATAATTTTATAATCATTGAATAAGTTATATATAAATATAATTCAAATGAAATATTGAGTTTTTATTTTCTTCCACCATAAACTATATTATATATATATATATATTTATATTATTTCTAAAAATATCTTATCAAGATAGAAACTCAAGAAAAATAGCTAATATAACAAATACTCTATTTAATTTAGATACAAAACCTAGGCACCGCCTAGGCCTGACTAGGCCTACTAGGCACCAATCAAGTGTCCGACAAATGCCTAGCATATTCTAGAACACTGTTTTTATAGTATTTCAACAAAATATTTTATTTCATAAATACATTGATTGGCCTTAACAATGCTAGATTGTCGATTTTCTGTTATCATATTATAATTTCCAGTCATCTAATTTAAACACATGTTTGTACAATATTATAGTGTGTATGAAATACCAACTAGTAAACACTAGATCGCATAACAGAAGCTATTATTTCATGATAAAAAAAAACATTCAGAATTTGTCATTTTGCTTTCATTGTTTCTTGACTCTAATAAAAGAACACTTCACGGGTGACCATATAATACTTTTCATCGCCTAATTTTCACCATACAATTTTGATTTAAGGGCCAATTATAATTATGGGCTATGTAGAAGAACACGTGTGAGGGGTAAGTGTCTAAGCCACACTCTATTTGCTTTTTATCATATCATATTTGTCAATTTAGAGACATTTTCATTAACCACTTGAGTGAAAGTGGAAAGAAAAGGATAAAAAGTCTCTAAAAAATAATAATGGGAGACCAATTTATTAAATTCCCTTTGATTTTCACCCCTTTTTTCATCTACTTAGTTTGGCTTTGAAGTTACTAAAAGTTTAAATGTATAAGTAGATAGCATGAATCTTATAAAGATGTTAAGAGAAATTCAACACATATATTGATATCAAAAATAATCTTCATTTTTTTTTTTTTTTTTTGAGTTGCATGTGTCTATAAGTGTATACTTACACTTTGAAATTGCATATTCCATGTCGACATGTAAAAATGTTCATTATTTACTACACGTCAATCAAAAATCACACATACAGACTTTGCACAAGAAATTATTGGCATGTATCAAGACCAGCTTTCCCAATGCTTCTACATATACAGATTATGAGTATATATGAAAATGCTTAAATGCCTATGGAGGACAACTATTAATAATGTCCACTGCTAACGTGTAATGATCCCATAAATCGTTATATAGAAAGTGAAATTAATTGAATATCTGACACATCAACGATGAACATATATTAATATGTACATGCGGGTAGGATAACAGGACTGGTGAATATAATCCGGAGGCAAAATTAAGATTGAAAAAACATGATCTTGAACAGTAAAATGTGCCCTGAAACAATAATCTCAACAGCCCACAAAAAAGAAGAAAAGCAGCCATTAAAGGGAGACAACAATTATTATCTAGAAGAAAAAACTGTCCTCAATAGTAAACTTTCACAATTACATGCTCCAAGTATCATCAAACCTAGTCAATGGACCACCTAACAATGCTTCCATCTATAAACATATACACATGTGGATGACAAAAAAAAAGGATCAAAAAAATCTTAGGCTTCAACAAGATTGCACCTTGTGTATTCCATCGAACGAACACTCGTACCTGGGACGTTTGTTCATTCGTGGAACACGAACCAATAGACGAGAGCCCACGTGGCACTTGTGAGGGTGCATGAGATGCCTCAAAATAGATGTCTTATATAAGTGGATGGATTTCAAGCATAGTTAGAGAGAAGGTTGAGAGTTTGAGTCCAAATATGAAGGCCACATTGAAGTACTTGGCAGGCATTGCTGGTCCAAGTGGCTATGGCTCTAAAACAACTGCTGACCAAGTTGCTCAAGATTGCTTCTCTTCAATCCCTATGCCCCATCAACTCACTGCTATTGTCACTGGTGAGTATCAATGCAATTTTCCCGATGGTTCGATCTATGATTTATCATTCACGGACTTTGATAACACACATTTTTATGTGTGTTTTTTAAGTTAAAATGTGATTGTCTGAACATGAGTAGGGTCTCAGGTTCGAGTTAATAAAAAAAAAAGGAAATACTTATTAAAAAATGATTCGTATAACGGGTTCGTTTTTCTTGGCAAGGCGCGACGTCGGGGATTGGAGCGGAGACAGCGAGAGTGCTGGCAAAGAGAGGAGTAAGAGTGGTGATTCCAGCAAGGGATCTGAGGAAGGCAGAGAAAGTGAAGGAAAATATAAAGAAAGAGAGCTTAGAAGCTGAGATTATTATATTGGAGATAGATTTGAGCTCATTTGGTTCTATACAAAGATTTTGTTCTGACTTCTTATCTTTAGGATTGCCACTTCATATTCTCATGTAAGTATTTTTTTATGTTTTTTGTCTTTACTTTTGTTGTTGTCTCATTTGATATGAGGTACAAAATTCCAACATTTTCTTGCAGAAATAATGCTGGAAAATATTCACAAAAGCTGGAGTTTTCTGAGGATAAAATTGAGCTCACTTTTGCCACAAATTATTTAGGTATATATCACTATGAAACATATATATGTGGTAAATAAATTTGTATCATTGAAGGTATTAATTAATTTATTTTTCTTGGAAGGTCATTTTCTTTTGACAGAAATGCTGATAGGAAAAATGATGGAGACAGCATCAGAATGTGGAATAGAAGGAAGAATAGTGAATGTTTCCTCTGTGATTCACAATTGGGTGAATACTAAGCAGTTTTGCTTCACTAAATTACTCTGCCCAAAAAGGTAAAACAATCCCATTTTAGCATAAACAAATCTCGATTTTATGCGATTTATGGATAAATTTCGTCGGAATCCCAATTTTTGCACAAAAAATTGTTATAAATTTGCAAATTCGATATGGTTAAAATAATACTCGTATTGTATGCAGTTACAATGGCACTAGAGCTTATGCGCAATCAAAACTAGCCAACATATTGCATGCCAAGGAACTATCGAGACAACTTAAGGTACAATATATTCTTCCATTGTTGGGGTCCAGAACGAGACAACGTATCCCAGAGTGTCGTTTTTGGACCCCAACGCGTAACGAGAAAGGGATTTGTTGTGACCATAACATGTTTTGTGGGAATCTTTCAGGCAAGAAAAGCAAATGTAACAATCAATGCAGTGCATCCAGGCATTGTCAAGACTGGAATTATCAGAGACTACAGAGGCTTTATTACAGGCATGCATGCTATCTTTTTTAAACCACTTTTCTTGCATTTTATTTTATTTTTTTGATTGATACAATAATACAATCAAATTTAACTAAACCCATTGTTTTCTTGAATTTTTTTTTTTTTTTAGATTCTCTGTATTTTGTGGCATCAAAGTTGCTCAAATCAACATCACAGGTTTGTCATTGCATTTATTTGACAATTTTGTTTTGATGATTTGGGACATTTTTTCGTATTTGATTTGTGTTTTCGCTACTGTTAGGGTGCAGCAACGACATGTTATGTTGCACTGAGCTCCGAGCTGGATGGAATTAGCGGAAAATACTTTGCGGATTGCAATGAGAGTCACTGCTCGACTCTGGCAAGCGACGAGGCTCGCGCTCGGAAGCTATGGAAGCAAACGCGGGCTTTGTTGCAACGCCGATTTCTTATGCTAGTGAACAAAAATGGTGAAGGCTCTACAAGAAATTGAAGCTTGTTTACTGTTTTTAAGCTTGTAAATAATACATAAAGTGTGTCCAAATTAAGGTGAAAATTAACACAAGTGGAGTCTACTCTTAGATTTAGATGAATATTTTCAAAAATAAGATTGAATGTAGATTAATAACCAATAGTATCGATCCCTTTCTGCAAAATTCATTAACACCTTTTGTTCAGTGATTATACAGTTATACTGTTGTAGTGGCACATAGAATAAAAGAAAAAAATGAGTTCATTAATAAAGAGAAGTGGTTAAAATATGACATGTGATTTAATATTTTGGACTCTAAACAACCCATTTTTGCGCAACTTTAACACATTTTGGCACTCTAAAACAAAAGAGAATACATAATGAACAACAGTATTTTAAATGAATGACATACAAAAAAGAGTAACAATAAGAATATTATGAATAAATTGAAGAGATAATCTTATATCTAAGTAAAACTTCTATGTTAGAATAAATTATTATGAATATATGTCATGACAAATCTATCAAATCATATTGTATTCCCTTGTGCATTTCGATAGGACAACTCAATAAATAATTTTTTTATTTCCACGTCTTAAATTTCGGTTATGTATAAATTATGAAAACATCAAGGAGTTTTAACTGTACCTTCAATATACAAAGGGTTGATAATTAGTTAGAACAAAGAGTGTTGCAACAAAACAAAACAGGAGAAATCGGCCACATTAAGATTATCTTCTGACGAGGTCCGTTTCATATCCAAAAACTGCTACGCATTTATGCTCATTTCTAGCAACAGCAGAACATGAGTAGACGTTTTCAGTGTAAAAAAAAATGTAAAAGACATAAGTTTGACAAAAGATGTTAAAATACATGATACAAAAGGAGTGATTATGTTAACTCACATCCTAGCAAACATAGTTAAGTCAATGTAAGTAGCAGAACAGATGCATAGTTTCAACAGTTGAAAACATGTTATGATATAGTGCACTAGCTATACATACAATGTGGCATTCCGCATTGGACATTACTCGACTCAGGGAACTAAACAAGCTTTGCATGTCAATACTCTTCCAAAAGTGTTGATAGACACAACACTCGAGTAAACATGAAGTGATTGAGACAATCTTCAATTCTTACCCTGCAAATATTCGTAAGATCCACTCTGAGAAACAATATAAGGAAAATACTTCAGGTTCTTTTTATGTTTATACGAGGAAGTCACCTTTCAGACGCCGGGGACGACGAAGAGAAGAAGCAGATCTGGGAGACTGAACTGTATCTCCTTTGCCAACTTTTCTTGAGCTGTTACTCTTAGATTTAGCAGATTGAAGTCTCTCTTCCGGGGGAGATGTGAATCTTTGATCAGTTGAAACTGAAGATACTGGGCCAGAAAGGGAAATAATTGAAGAAGCTTGATCGAGAGATGAGCTGTGTGAAGAAATCCCTGGATTGGATAGTCATTATATGTAGTCTTAGAAACATGGCTTGGCAAAAACAAAAAGGTGACAAGACTATAAGTGTCCATAATAACGAGTCTATTCTTTAATAAATATCGAAAGAAGAGTAGCATGAAAGGTACATGGTCGTACCCCTTGCTGCAGCTTGTTGAAATTTCTCCCGCATGGTTCTCACAAATTCGAATAGTCCATTGCTCTTGTTTAACTTATTAACTAGCTCTTTCGTGTCACTTAGATGTGGATTACAGGTGAGGACTGGAGAATTGTCAAAAAGAGAACAATAAGATTTTGTTCAACGAAATAAAAATCAACCATATTCACATTACTTACGGGTGTATGCGTCATTCTCAAGACGAACAACAAAAGAGTACTCTTCTTCTGGGTTCTCTGGACTAATGTTCGTGAATATGAATTTTACACCTACAAAAGAGACAACGAGCAAGAAATTTTATCTTGGTGAAAATGACATATATGAATTTCAAGTAGTTCAAGAAGTTACGCACCATGACCGCGTTCCACACGGAAACCAAGGACCCTGTTATACCATGAAACAGCTTCCTCTATTTGTTGCCTGTGTTCCGTGTTCTGATCACTCTTTTCTTTGCAAGCTGTCAATGCTATTTACAGGTAAAATGAAAGCAGGTAGGAATCAGCCCTCAATATGGGTGAAATTAAGACTAAGAACATTAACACCAAATAATACAGTGGCCAAGAATGAACCAACAAACCAATTTCCTCTACAAATATCTAACAATTTGGAAGCATCATATCAAACTTTAAGTGGACAAAAAAACAGTCAATTTCTGATTTGTCTATCATAAGACAGACCTGATTAGAATACCAATGCTGATAAGTTTGATGCAGGAAGGAAGAGGCAATCTAAGCCAGCATATTGCAGTATTTCATACACTCTATTAAAACAAAGCTATAACTTAATACATTTAATAGTAATTATACTTCAACAACTTTAACTATGTGGTGCGCTTGCCTCAGAAAGGCAAGTACAAGAGGCACCCCTGGACCTTCATATTTCGTGATGACTACACATTCAGAACTTAAAGGAAATAGTTACTATGTACCCAATTCATGACTTTGCTCAATTATTTTTCTTATTTTCTAAGGCCAATTTTAACCATAACATAAGTCTCTCAGATCACGTCAGCTAAAAAGCCTGATTTTCAAGCATAATACCACTTAATACTTCTGGAAGTAAACAGTTGCAGCCACAATCTTTTAAAAAACTCATTCACCTTCAGACTGTTGGGATATTATAGCAGCATATTGGTCTTTTCTTTCCCTCTGACCCTTCACAAGGCCTTTTAGTTCTTGAACTCTAGCTTTCGCAACAGATATGGACTCCATCAACGCCAACCTCTTTGCCTCTTTTCGAGTCTTCACTAGAAATGTGGAAATAAAAGAAGATATAACACCCACTCAGACAAATTAAAAGATAAAAGAGTTCAAATATCAGCAGCAGCCAAAACAATTTATAGTTGCAGTTAAGGGGTTGTCTTTTTCCAAGATGCACTGCTACTCTGATTCTCTGAAATGTTGCTTTCTTTAGAATCCTGGTATCGTGAATTATAAGGGAATTCTGGAGTGGTCACTTCACAAACCTTTATTAGGTTGATGTGACATTATTTTATCTTTACAATTCTCATCTTAGATTTATTGGCTGATTTATTGTATATTTCTATTGTTGTACTTACATCCTGATAAGATTCAATCGAAGATAAAACAAATTTATAAGTGAGTTCTGTTTCCATGTATTCCCTTTCATTTAACAACACTACCTTTTTCTAGTCAAAACAAGTGACTGCAGAATCTACTCATAGCCCATACGCAGAGATGTTGAGATGATGATGTGAAAAAAGAAACACTTTGAATAATCCATCATTCATTTGGAAAACATAGTGTCTCAGTGGCACAGTGTCTTTCCTTTATGTAATGAACATTAGAGAACTTTTGATAGATTCTCTCAAGTGAGCAGCTAAACTATGCCAATCTAGGAGAACTAAGTATAGGTTATGTAATTAAACGTTATGAGAAAAAATGTTGAAAGCCTAGCTGTAGAGGTCTTATGTAGATGCAAGCATAGATATGTTCGTATTCCATATTTTGGTCGAGACTTCACAATTAACTTCCCCACAAAACCAGCTAATTCCGCAAGGCAACATTCTTCTTTCCACACCAAAAAGCCCTTTAATTACCTATATTTCTATTCCAGTTTAAACTATTTAAGCTCTTTAAGAATATAGAGGCTGCAATATAGTTACAGTTAACAATAAACGATATAAAATCACTCTTCTACGCAACATCAAAAAACCATATACAGTAACCAACCAAGCAATGCATACAACATTATTCGATGGAAAAAGACAATTGCCTGAATGGAACAGAGAGAGAGAGAGAGAGAGAGACCAGCAAGAGCCTTCACCAGATCACCCTCAGCTTCTCTTAATTCCACTTTAAGATTTCTCAATTTCTCTGCCATAAATGAACAAAATTGAAGAATACCCACAATACAAACATCATAACTAGCAGAATCACTACTTGCACTTTTCCAAGTAAGAGACTGAACCTCTTTAAATAAATTGAAATCTAGATCAAGATTTAAAAAAAAAAAAAAAACCCTAAAATACGAGTCCAAGCGAAACACACACACACACAAACACAAAAGCAAAGAATTACCTTGAAGCTGAATGGTATCTTGAGCTTTGGACTTAGCAGAATCGAAAATACGCCCATGGACATTGTGCAAAGAGTCGACTCTCTGCTGCTGAATGGGGATTTCTCGTTCGCAAACTAAACGCCTTTCCGCCATTCGCGTCAGCACACTGCTCTCCTCTGAGCCCTGCATCTCACTATCTGTAAAATCGCTGAGTATAACAGCGTAAGCAAACTGTGGATTTGAGAGAGAGAGATTAGCCCGCCATTTTTTCTTGGTTTTTGAAACCTTGCGATAATTGAAATGAAGTGCGAATAACTGGGGCAGAATGATAAATATACCTATTTAGCGGGTGCCTTTTTGACAATTGAGGTTCATTCGAATTTAGATGTTTTTACTTTGGTTGGTAACCAACTCTGGATAATTGATATGTACCATATCAATAAAATTAATTTATTTAGTTGAAAAATAAAATTCATAATATAAAAAGGGTCTGATAAATATCATCAAATCTTGTGATATGGCTACCCATGAGGATAGATAAATAGATTATCATATGTATTAATGACAATTTCTAATCATTTATGATGTCACAGTGAATGAAACACCACAATAACACAAGAACAAAAGGAATGAAACAGTTTTTTACTTGCTAAAGAAGAAAGAGAGAATGTATTTCCTTATTGAAAAATGGTGGAAAGTCTCTTTACAACACATAATTTCTCCTATTTATACTATTCTTTTACAAAGAGGGGTATTTCTGCAATTTCCCCTTAATATTTCCTTGTTGCCTAAGCCATCTCAAATATTCCTTTTTCAAGGTACTTCTTTTACTGCTCCAAGTACACCTCTCCTCCTCTAAAATCTTCCATTCTCTGTTATACAGGAAGATATTTTCCTTTGTCCTTTGTGGCCACGTCAGCAAAGCCTTATAGCATGCTTGTCATCCTTGCTTTTGAACTATTATCCTCTACTCCGAGCGCACAGAATCCGTTCGTCTGCAACTCAACATCTCTCTGTCACGTCAGCCATAGAGTTAAGCGCCTAGGGCTTCTCGGCGGACCTCTCGATTGATACTCAAGGTATCTTTACCAGTTCTGCGATTATGTGGTCACGCGAAGCTTCTCGTCTGCAGTTCGGCATATCTTTGCCACTTCTGCCACCACGTCTGCCTATGCGAGAGCAGTTCTGCAAGATCACTATTTTATGATTTTTGTTTTATTAGAGGCAAGGTATCCAAGAATAATGACGCAAGACCCTTTTTATATTCTCCTTCTTCCCACATCAGCTACTCCCCCTGGTGCAGTCGAGCAGATCTGGTTTGGCAGAGCTGGTCGGCTGCAACACTTCTTTTTCTTCTCTCGGTCAGAGAGCTAATTTTCCCCTTAGCTACTCCCCCTGGTGCAGTTGAGCAAATCTGGTTTGGCAGAGCTGGTCGGCTGCAACACTTCTTTTTCTTCTCTCGGTCAGAGAGCTAATTTTCCCCTTAGCTACTCCCCCTGGTGCAGTCGAGCAGATCTGGTTTAGCAGAGCTGGTCGGCTGCATCACTTCTTTTTCTTCTCTCGGTCAGAGAGCTAATTTTCTCCTTAACTACTCCCCCTGGTGCAATCGAGCAGATCTGGTTTGGCAGAGCTGGTCGGCTGCAACACTTCTTTTTCTTCTCTCGGTCAGAGAGCTAATTTTCCCCTTAGCTACTCCCCCTGGTGCAGTCGAGCAGATCTGGCTTGGCAGAGCTAGTCGGCTGCAGCACTTCTTTTTCTTCTCTCGGTTAGAGAGCTAATTTTCCCCTTAGCTACTCCCCCTGGTGCAGTCGAGTAGATCTGGTTTGGCAGAGCTGGTCGGCTGCAGCACTTCCTTTTCTTCTCTTAGTCAGAGTTCATTGGCTTCACATCTATGTTCCTCACGTGCCATTTCTCTTTTTCTTAATGTGTCAGATATTTTGACAATAAGTGTCCTTTCATTCTGCTTTTTAAAAAGTCATGCCTGATGTACCTAATCTGGTTCTTACACGTGTTAGTCATCTTGTGGTGTGATGCGAAACGTCGCGCCTCTTCCCAATCTCATATATTCAAATTTTGCCCTAATTCTTGCTCTCTCTCTCTCTCTCTCTCTCTCTCTCTCTTCATTTTTGCTTCTTCATTCTCTTTCTCTTGCGATTTCTTCTTCTTTTCCGGCGATTTTGGTGTGAGAGACTGCTAGAGATTTTTTTCCGGTGAACCTTCTTCTTCTTCTTCTTCCTTTGCGTACGTTTTACCATGGCGAGAGGAGATAATTTCTAACCTTTCCTATTTTGGTTGTTTGTAATTTGTGTGCAGTGGCTGTGAACTAGGTGTTTTTACTCTAAAACTTGGGATCTTGTGGCCATACTTGTTGGATATCTGGTTTGTTTGGTGAGGTTTGGGATTTTCTGGTGCTTTCTTGGGGTGATTTTTCCTTCTGTCTACTTCCTTCTTCTCCATGGCCTCCTCCGACCATGAAACAGATTCTTCCACTTTTCAAGCCCTCGAAAGAAATTCCCATTCTATTCTTCCCGCTCCCAGCGAGCAGTCCACTTCTTCCTCTTCTACCAAGGCTTCTCCTCCTATCGAGGAGGAAACCTCTGCCGCAAGCGTTGACCCCTTAAGTTACAGCGCTTCAGACCCAAATTTTGACTATGTTAGCCATCGTACTTCTTTTACTCCTGATCGCGTTGATACCCTTCGCCTGGCTTTTGACATTCCTCAAAGTTTCTGTATATATTGTCCCGCTGGACATCATAGGCCCAACTTCCTTTCTGGGCATAAGTTGGCCTTCTGTACTGCGCAGTTGAGGGCTGGGGTTAGATTCCCTGTGACCTCCTATCTTTGTAGATTATCTTTCTTTTATCAAGTTCCTTTGAACCAGTTTACGCCCTCTGCCATTTGCCTAATGCTTGGCTTCTTCATAATTTTAAAAGGCAACGGTGGAAATCCTACCGCTGAGCTCTTCTTTTCCAACTTCCCTCTTAAATTCAAGCCGCCCTTCTTCTATGTTACTGCTGATCCCAGAGGCTTAATCCATTTTTTGGGCAAACCCCAGAGCCGGGATAAGCAGTGGAAAGAAGATTATTTTTTTATTTCTGGTGCTGATACTTGGGATTTTCCAACGGGCCCCTGGGTGTACACCAAGCCCTTAGTGAAGAAAGAATTTTACATCAGCTGTCCTCCTTCTGATCGAGCAATAATTGAGGAGCTGAACTCTTCTGTAAATACTATAGGTCCTTTTGATGTAGTTAGTTTAGTTGAACAGCCTTCTATCTTATCTTACTTTGGCCTCTGTTCTGGAGAGACTTCTTACCCTTCTGATCTTGGTATTCCTCTCTTTTCGTCGCTCTTTTGTGTGCTTATCTCCTTTTTGTCAGTTCTGTTTACGTTTTGTATTATTTTGGTATCGCAGAGCACACATGGAAAAGGACTCTGCCCCGTCGAGAACCGAGCTCTTCTCCTCACTCTCGACCAGGCGGCACGTCTACTGCAGAACCTCGCTCTTCCGCTGCGGCTTCTGCCGCTACTCGGAGTGACAGGGGAAAGCGCCCTCAGAGTTCTACAGAGCTGCCTTCAGAAGCTCACCGCCAACGCCTCCAATCTCCAACTAGGGGTGGACTTGAACTGGCTCCCGATCAAGCCAGGTGAGGGCTTCTGCCAGCGATGCTTTTACCCTCGAACTTCCCAAGTCTTTGCTTGAACTCTCTGCAGAGGAGTCTTGTCAATTCCTCCAGCTCTGTTTGACTCCTGCCGACACCTACACTCTTAGTCGGCTTTCTCAGGAGAACGAGCTATGCATGGGAGCGAATCACATTTTGAAGGTATCTTATAATTGTTGGATTCTCGAATTCTCTTTAGTGTTAATTAGGCTTTCTTTTTCACTTTCTCGCTTTCATATTGTAGGGACTGGTTCACTTCAGCAGACTCCAGTCAAGAGCCATGTCTGCAGTTGATCCGACCCCTATTCTCTCGGAGAAGGAGAATGAGATCTCTGCGTTGAAGTTCAAGCTGGCGGAACAGGAGAGGGAGCTTAAAGAGCTACGACAAGGGAGTGAGCAGGCGAAGCAGGAGGTAGAGTTCTGGAAGAAAAAGGCCTCTGAGGAAAAAGCTCGCAGCCGAGAATACCGGCTTCGGAAATTTTCCGAAGGGATAGAGGCTTGCAAACGGAATCTCCATATGGCGGTTGCGGGGCAGAGTTTCTTGGAGGAGGTAATAACAGGCTTGAAGGAGGCCTATCTTAAGAGCACTAAGTTCCTTGGCTGACTTCTGCCCGCACATTGGTTACTACTATGGCTTCGGCTTTGACGCAGCACAGGAGCAAGCTCAGGACCAGGGTTTCGAGGGCACCTTTGACTTCAACGGGCCCTTGGATGGTATGCCGGCTTCCTCCTATTTTGAGGGGGATCCTTCAGAGGACCCTGACTCCCCTTGGTGGTTGCCTGTTATTCAAAAGGCATATGCTAGGTTGTGCTCTGCTCCAACAGAAGCATTCACACCTGTGGACCCTTCTTCATGCAAGTTCCCGCTTCTGCCTGCGACAGCTCTACCTGCACCCTCTGTTGCCATTTCTCAGCTTGATTATCTAATAGTCCTGAGTGGGGATTCTTTCGAGGTAGCTCCTGTTGCTGATGCACCTCTCGAGCACTCTTCAGATGAGCCGACAGAACTCCCCCCGCAGATCTCCCAATCAGGCTTGACTCCGCTGGCGATGCTCTTCTCTCACAGGACCCCCCTGCTTCTGCTTAACCAATCTCTTATTTGATACATGTGATGCTGTTTAATTTGATTTTTACTCAAACAATGCTTTTAATTTTTGTATCTGTTTAAGCAACGCTTCTCATGCAGTGTTAACTTAATTCTGTTTATCATATTTACGTATGTCTTACATAATTCTTTCATTATCTCATCAACTTTTGGTATTTGGAAGCAATTATCACAATGTATATAAGTATGAGCAAAAATAGATGTAAACAATAGCGATTAAAAAAGAAATACTCATAGAATAAGCTAGTTTTCCATAACGAGCTCTGCTTTTCCTCTCTTTACATCAATTTTTGGCGATTCTAAGAGCTTTCCTTGTTTTGCCTTCCTTGCCCTTACTCCTACCGGCCTTCCTTTTCCTCCCCTTCCTGTATAAAAAATATAGGTCACATTCGTTAATATTAATAATGTTATTTGGACTTTCTTATGAATCAAATCAATCCTAACCCCACCAACCCTAGTCAGAGGTGTGCTAGACCCGGAGGTCTACCTCCGCCAGGGTGGCTGCTTTCTAGGGCGTAGTTCTGTTTTGGCCCCACCAATCCTAGTCAGAGGTATGCCAAACCCGGAGGTCTGCCTCTAATAGGGAGGCTGCTTTCTAGGGCAGGTTTCTTTTTTGGCCCTACCAACCCTTAGTCAGAGGTGTGCCAGACCCGGAGGTCTGCCTCTACCAGGGTGGCTGCTTTCTAGGGCAAGTTTTGCTTTTTTGGCCCCACCAACCCTAGTCAGAGGTGTATCAGACCCGGAGGTCTGCCTCTACCAGGGTGGCTGCTTTCTAGGGCGAGTTCTGCTTTTTTGGCCCCACCAACCCTAGTCAGAGGTGTACCAGACCCGGAGGTCTGCCTCTACCAGGGTGGCTGCTTTCTAGGGCAAATTTGTAGGGTTCAGGAGGTGTTTCTTACTTGTTTCTTTAAGTATAGTATTTATTGAGGTTGCAGATATTCCAGGGCCTAGCCACCTCTTTCCCTTCCTCTGTCACCAGGCGATATGCTCCTCCTTTCAATACTTCAGATACTATGTAGGGGTCTTCCCAGTTCGGCTCTAGTTTCCCCTTAGGCTTCAGGGCATCAGCTCTTCTTAGGACTAAGTCCCCTTTATCCAGACGTCGTAGCCGCACCTTTTTATCATATACTGCCTTGACTCTACTTTTGAATTTTCAACTCTCAACCGTGCTATTTCCCTTTCTTCTTCTAGCAAATCTAAGTTCTCCCTCATCAGCTCTTCGTTCTGCTCCTCCTCGAATGTCATCACTCTATGAGTCTCCATCCCCACTTCTGCTGGGATCACGGCATTGGCACCATATACAAGATTGAAAGGAGTCATGTCCGTAGCCACTCTAGGTGTTGTCCTGTAAGCCCATAGGACTGAATCTAGTTCTTCCACCCAACTACTCTTAAGGGTTTCTATCCTCGTATTTAACCCGTTAATTATGGTCCTGTTGGTCACCTCCACCTGGCCATTTGCTTGTGGATGCGCTACCGCCGCGAACCTTTGAGTGATTTTCATCTCTGCACACCAGGCCTTTATCTTCTTTCCGCAGAACTGCGTACCATTATCTGAAACTAAAATTCGTGGAACCCTGTATCGGCAGCAGACCTGTCTCCATAGGAATTTTATGACATTCTGCTCATCTATCCCACTTCGTGAAATAATCTATTGCAACTATCAAGAACTTCTTCTGCCCCTTAGACAATGACAATGGTCCAACCAAGTCTATCCCCCACTGAGCGAAAGGACATGGTGAACGCATCATTCCTAACTCTTCTGCTGGGCTGTGGATCAGGGGATCATGGATTTGGCAGCTATGACATTTTTGCACCAATTCTCTTGCGTATGTGCCCATCGTAGGCCAGAAGTACCCTGCACGTAAGGCCTTTCGCACCAGCATCCTTGATCCCACATGATCACCCCCGCAGCCCTCATGCACTTCCCGCAACACATATAATCCTTCTTCTCTACTGAGGCACCGCAGGTATGCTCGCGAAAAAGAACGCCAAAAGTGCTGCTCTCCGATGATGCAAAATAGCGTTTCCTTTGTCCAACCGGGGCTTGTTAATGCCCCCGCTTTTTTCAATTCATTGATGATGGGGGTTCTCCAATCATCCAGTTCTTATACTTCTGCGACCTCTGCCTCCCCGCCTTGTTTCTCTGCTATTAGTAGTGTTATTTTTCTTGGGTACAAAAGCGGGTACGAGCTAGCAATTTTTGCCAAATAATCTGCTTGGACGTTTTCTGCCCTCGAAATCTGTCTTAACTCGAATTTTTCAAAGGACAACTTGATCTTGGCAATTTCCTTCAGATATCCAGATAATGACTCTTTTTTCACCTCGTATGATCCTCCATGCTGTTGAAACACCAGCTGTGAATCAGTGTGAGCTACGAGGTCGCTTCCTCCGGCCTCTTTCACAATATTCATGCCCCGTACCAAGGCCTCGTATTCCGCCTCATTATTGGATATAGAGTAATTCAATTTGATGGCGTACTGCATGCTTTGCCCATCCGGACATTCCACTAAAACTCCTACACCACAGCCGTCCTTGGTTGCAGAACCATCCACAAAAATCTTCCAAATCCTTTCCTCCTCTGGCAGAGCTCGTGATTCTTGCAAAAAATCTGCCAGAGCCTGTGCCTTAATAGCTTTCCGCAGCTCGAATTCCACGTCGTATGCCCCTAGCTCTACTGCCCATCTCACCATCCTTCCACAAGTGTCAGCTCTGCCCATGGTCTGGGCTAATGGATAATTTGTGCGCTTGATGACCTTGTGTGAGAGGAAGTATGGACGGAGTCTCCTAGCCGTAATGATAACAGCCAACCCTGCCTTCTCAATCTCTGCATATCGGACTTCTGGGCCCTGCAACATGTGGCTTACATAATATACCTGCATTTGTTGATGTCCCACTTCTTTTATCAAGACCGTGCTAACCGCCACCTCTCCTACTGAAATATACATGAACAATGTTTCATCCTTCTCTGGTTTAGAGAGCTGGGGTAAGCTGGCCAAGTACTCTTTCAATTCTTTGAAGGCTCGATTGCACTCCTCCGTCCATTAGAACTTACACACTTTCCTTAAGATTTTAAAGAATGGGTGACTCTTGTCGGCTGATTTGGAGACAAACCTACTCAATGCGGTTATTCTCCTAGCAACCTCTGCACCTCCTTTATATTTCTGGGCGGTGTCATATCCATCACAACATTTACTTTTTCTGGATTAACCTTTATTCCCTCTTTGGTAACCATGAACCCCAGAAACTTTCCCGACGTTACTCCAAAGCTACACTTTTCTGGGTTCAGCTTCATCTCGCTACTTCGTATGACTGCGAAGGCTTCCTCAAAGTCTGTGATGTGCTGTTCTGCCTCCCTGCTTTTCACAAGCATGTCATCCATGTAGACGTCCATATTTTGCCCTATCATTGACCTGAACAGCTTATCCACCATACGTTGGTATGTGGCCCCGGCGTTTTTCAATCCGAAGGGCATTCGTACATACCCATACGTGCCTGCAGCTGTGATGAAACTAACCTTCTTAACATCTGCCGGATCCAACTGAATCTGATGGTAACCCTGGTAGGCATCCATTAAGGACAGACGTGCGCACCCGGATGTAGAGTCTACTAACTGATTGACGCGGGGCAGCGGATAGTGATCCTTATGGCAAGCTTTGTTCAGGTCACGGAAATCGATGCACATGCGCCACTTTTTATTGGATTTTGGCACTAGGACAACATTGGACAGCCATTCAGGGAATTGGACAGGCACGACATGTCCTGAATCCAACAGCTTTTGCACTTCTATTTGTATAACTTTGTCTTTTTCTCCGCTCCAAAATTTCGCAGTCTCTGCTTGACGGGGCGAACATCTGGGCAGATGA
>CM016722.1:18664251-18755779 GCA_005771605.1 Scutellaria baicalensis | reverse complement strand
CATTCCTTCTATCACAGGATGATGTCGTGTAATTATATCTTACTTTTAGTCTCTTTCCAACATGATGTACGTCTATGTTTGATTTAATTTCCTTCCATTTGCAGATATTTTAATGATTATGATCGAGAAAATATTGTGTCATCACAAACAGGTTTGTTGTTTATTTTTTATACAAACATTGTCAATAAAATTTGTTTTTCTTGTTGATTTTTTTGTTTTTTTTGTTTTTTTTGTTTGTTTCAGAATATGTTTTTTGGAAGTTTATGAAGATAAAGTGGGTGGTGGCAAAGGTGTCATGGATGAATTTCATGAAAGTTTAAAGATTCAAGTTTGTAGGCAATGCTTGAATTTGCATCTGATTTGTATGTCAGATTTATTGTTGATTTGTACATATCAAAAATGTTATTCTCATTATCTTTTACATAATGTATATTTTTTTAATGTTTTGTATTTGATATTTCTTAATTGTTGATTCCACTTGAATAATACAAAAAGAATTTCATATGGATCAAATTTTAAATATTGCATTCAACTTGCTATTATACTTAGTTTACATAAAAAATTATATTAACATGGAAAAATTATTAATTTTTATAGCTTTGAAAATAAAATAATAATGTAACCTATTAAGGCACTCCAAAGTGTGTTATATTATTATATTTAAGGACAACTAAAAGTGCATTAATATGACACCTATTAATGCATTTGACATATTGCTACATTAGAATATAGGACATTTTTATAAAATGTCATAATAGCTTAAATGTATTATTATGTAACATAATAGGACATTTTCGGGTGTCATGTAAAACCATTTTTCTAGTAGTGATGTTTTCAATCAATTGTTTAGATTTTCTCTTTTTATCGTACCAAATATCTAAATTGAAGTTTTTTTTCCATGTTTTTTAGAAAACTAATTATTTTAGGAGACTCATGATATCAAAAATTAACCAATGACAATAACGAAAACAATAAGAGAAATAACAGTAGATATCAAAATACATATATATTGAAAAGAATTTTTTTTCAGAAGTCATAGACCTTTTTTTTTTATATCCACGTTATTGAAATTAATTTTATATTCGTATTTCTAATAGTATAATATATTAGAATTATATTAGTGTAATATTTAGAATGAGATATTATATATATAGAGTATAACAATTACCCTCCAAATATGGGAATGAGATTATTTTCCCAACTTTTTTCACCTCAAAAGTAGAAATCTATTATTTATTAATTTTTGGTATATATTTGTATGAGGTATAATGAATAAGGGAACATACAAAATAGACTAATATACCCTTAACTAATTAAAATTGGAAAGAAAATCAAAATAGTTCTATCACATTAAAATGAAAACATAGATTGAATATTATAATGAAATAGTATATGATGTGAATTTTATTATTATTATCATGATACCATCTCATATATATTTAATGAATTTATCCCAAATTTTAGTTTGACTATATTAACGTTTTCACTATGATTATAATCCAATAGTCACTAAAATTAAGTGCACGTCATCTTTAAATAAGTTACATACATTTTAAAATTACGACATTTGAAATTGTTTTATATGATTGTGCATCACATATGAAATTACATGTGCACTAATTGATATTGAATTTTGTTTTCTTAAATTAACAATTTACATACATCAAACCCAAAATATTAAAATTTTATGATGATCGTGCATCATAGGGGTAACAATTACTTTCAAGAGAAATTTATTTTTTTTGTTAAACATTTATGTGCTAAAAAATTAAAATAGTAAAATTTATATATTCATTACTAGTTTTCTTAAAAGGATAAAAGAAAGGAAAAGTTATTTAACACCAAAGACTACTTAGGCCATGTTTATTGGTGGCTTTTGGATGACCCAACCCAATAAAAGACAAAAAAAAAAAAAAAAAAAGAGTATAATGTAATGATTTTTTGCCAACCTGATCAGCTGACCGATCCAGGTTGGTCAACAAAGGTTGGTAGCCATAATTTTTTTATGAATATAATTTAGATTATTGTTGATATTGAAGATAATGTGTATTAAAGAAATATATATAAAGTTATCAAAATTCATGAATTTTTTTTCTCTATAAATAGGGAAAGTTCATTTTACGTTCATTTAAAATGCTACTGTCCATTTAACACCCATTTATTTTTAGGGTTTCAATTTTAGTCCAATTAAAGCCAAAATCGTTCAATTTTAGTCTTTTGCCCACTGGATGCAATCGCCCCCAATTTCAATTTTCTGACCAAATTATGCTGATGTGAAATTTTATAATCATGTGAAATTTCTTTTTGATATAATCTTAATTCTACATCATATTTCTTCTTAATTAATAGATTAAAAAAAACTGAATTAAAAAAAAACATAATTCTTGAAAAAAACAAAAGCAAAATCAAAAGGGGATGTGCACGCACGTCCAGCCGGAGAAGAAAAAGTTTGCCACCATCGTCATTCTTCGCCGCCGTCATCCCTTTCCGAAGTTAACAATATTTGTAGAAGATTAGTGGAAATCATAGAATAGGAGTCCCCGTTGGCCCAGCCGCTGTCCCTCGACGCCGCCATCCCTCGCCCCCACCGCTCTTGCCGCTCTTGCAGCCGGAGGAGAAGAGGCTCTTGCCAGGTAGAATAGGCGTCCAAGCTGCCCCCGTTGCTGTCCCTCACCGCCGCCATCCCTACCCTACCACTCACATCACTCTCGCAGCAGGAGAAGAAGAGGCTCTCGCCATCCCTCCCGGAGAATGGTCGATTGAAAGAGAAGAAAAAGACTCTCTTTCAAATCTGCTCTCGCCATCCCGTGCCGCAAATTTCTACACGACGGGAAGATCCAACTCCACGATTTAGCCCTCTTCTTCGGCACCATGGATGTAACACCCCGTTTCTTTAATGAGTAAAATCTTGCGTTGGCGTTACGTACGTTAGAATTTGATCATCATTTTTTTTTGAAACAATACAGAACATTAAATTCATAAGTAACTATGAAATACCATTTTAATAAAACGTCGTTAGGAAAAATAAATTGAAACAATGCAGCAGAAACGATTACATTGAAAATCTTTTTCTATAAACTCATTTTTTATTTCACAAAAAGGCCGATAGGAATAAACATTCAAATAGATACACATTTTCTAAAATTGATTAATCAGAAACCCTTTAAATAAAATCTTATCTTCTGCGACCTTGATAATATCGGCTACCAGCATGCCACGTTCGCGTACCCTGTCCTAAAACATTTAAACATATAGGGGTGAGTGTTTGCAAGACACTCAGTGGGGGTGAGCGCACATACACGTAATCATGATCAAGCATTCAATTCTTCAATGCACATAACTTAAGAGATTTATTCAATCCCCTCAGGTCTTTAAACCCAGCGTGAAAGGGCCATATTTGAAACCCCTTGGGTATTTAACCCGCCGTGATTCTGGAGTCTTTAAGTCCAGTGTAAATGAGGCCATATTTGAAACCCCTCGGGTAGCTAACCCGCCATGAAATCTGGAGTCTTTAAGTCCAACGTGAAAGGACCATATTTGAAACCCTTCGGGCATTTAACCCGCCGTGAATTGGGATCCCACCATGAACATTCATCATTCATCAATCATCACTTAACGTTGGAAATGAACGCTGAATGTCAACGTCCAAATCCCACATAATATTTACAGTCACTTTGATAACACATAACAAGGTGCACATAAACATAACATTAAATCAACATGTATGAACAAGACATAATAAGAAATTACCCCCACCTTCAGAAGTTGTGCTTGTAAAGCCCTTCGTCCTATTTTCTTATTCGTGTCTCCTGTTCGTATTTCCTGAATCAGAGGCTTGCAACTATTATCTCTATGGTCGTCTAAACAGCTTCTCTTTCATATTCCTTCAGAGTATAAAGTTCACCTTAATGTTTGACTTATTGTCTGTAGTGAAATAAACCTTAAATTAATTTCTTGGAATAAAGTTAATAATCGGCATTTTCAAAATTAGGATTTAACTGGAGAACTAGTGTTTCGTATGTAGGGTTTGTGGCTAACTAACTTGAGTAGACCTTTGTTCGTAGACGTAAAAACTCTATATGTTCACATATTTAGAAATACATTTTTTAAGTTTGTTGAAAACAGGAATATATTTAGTTTGAAGAAAACAGACTTTATTATAAAATTCGACATAAATCGTACAAGAGTACTCCAAAATTAGCATACTAAATTTCTGTACGTACCTAAGAAGCAGTTCTAAAACATATTAAAAGACTATAGATAAATTTGAAAGGTATAATTCCTGGTATTTATCTCAGTTAAGCTTAAAAATCGGAATGCTTTTGTGACAAAAGAGGGTCATATTCGAAAAATCATAATAAATTGAATATAACTTCAAATCTTATGAAATTTAACGGATATATTAATCACTTCCTATATTTAAATGTGTTAAAAGGATTCGTTCTAATTTGATTTTTATAACATCCAATAATTTCCATAAATAGCTTGGGGTCATAGAGTAAAAATCAGCAACTTAAAGGGGTGAAACTGCAGTCTTAATTAAGTTCAGGGACTGGAGTTAAATTTCTATAAATTAACTTCATGGGTCAAATTGTAACTTGACGAAAGTTCAAGGCCAAAAACATAAACTCAGCATTTCCAAGGACTAAGTCATAATTATTGAAGGATAAGGAAATTGCAGATTAGCCCTTCCATTTAGTCAAATTTATAAAAGCATACCCCTGTGTCCACTACTTCCATTCACGTAGCTGCCTCTCTGTTCCGCCGTCAAAGCTCCACCATGGCCGGCGGCAGCACACCACCGGTGACACCAGGCCTACACTCAATTACATGTACACGCCCTGCACAACACCCACGCACACCTCTCACCTCCATACACACGCGAGCACATAGCACGGTTGCCCACAGCGGCGCCAACACACGCTCTCACCCCCGTAACTGCTGCACCGAAGACACACCCAAGGTTCGCAGGCTCATGACTCAAGACACAACACTAACACCATATCCTGCTGCGAGCGGCGGATAGACAGCAGACCCGCCGCTCAACCATCGAGTTGGCCAACCCAAAACAATGTGTCGAGCTATGTAACAACCGCAACAAATCGCAACAAGAACGGAAACGGCAGCCGGAGCAAGGAGAGGGAGAGAGAGAGAGACAGAAAAGGAGCAGCCATACCCCTCTTACCGTCTCTGCACGGCGTTGAGGAAGAAAGGAATGAGGGAAAGAGAGAGAAATGAGTTTACTACTCTTGTGGATTAAGTTGACTCTTTTTTCCTAATCTAACTCATTTTCTTTCTTGCACGTGGAAAGTTAAGATAGAAACTGTCATCTTTTGGTTAAGTGAGTTGTCATACGGGTGAGAGGAGAGAGAAAATGGATGTTGATGAGTGATGACTAATACATTCTCCCCATTGGCCTTCATGAATTTCTTTTTGAAAAGAAATGATCTCAATATTGTTTTCTCTAATGGACCTAATTAGTTTGTTTCAAGAATTACTTCTTCTTACCCATAATATTTGGGCTACATACAAATTTTGTATCATATTATGTCGATTATTTGCTACTTTATTATTTATTTATTGCCCTTTTTTTTAAAGGTAATCTTATAGTTAAATTATTTTTTGATCATAAGTCTAAATCCTGATAAGAAGAAACAAACTTAAATTCTTATTATTAAAATCATTTATGAATTCTATAAACCCTAATTTTATTCGGGGTGTTATAATGGATCTAGCCTCATCGCGGGCAATTTTCATTGGCGAGATTGCTTCTTCTCCAGATCCCCCTTTTCTTTTTCTCTCTTTTTATTTTTCATTTATTAATTATTAGAAAATCTTTTGTGGAAATTGGGTAGTTATTTAAGTAATGCCATATGGGTATAAAATTCCACACCAGCAATATGACTTGGTCAGAAAATAGAAATTGGAGTTGATTACATCTCAATCTCTCCCTTCCGGCGGTCAAAGGACCAAAATTAGACGATTTTGGCTTTAATTGGACTAAAATTGAAACCCTAAAAATAAATGGACGTAAAATGGACAGTAGCGTTTTAAATGGACGTAAAATGAAAATTTCCCCTCTATAAATAGAGTCCAATATTGATATATTTTGAAACACAATTTGAAGATCTCATTTTCATCATAATCTTAAATTCTCTCGTTTCTCACCCAATTTTTATCATTTCCTATTATGCGTCCAAATAATCCAAGTTATTTTTCAATCTCCCAAAACTATCCAAACTCCAAAAATTAATTCGTATCTTTTATATTTGTAACTTAGTATTTCACGCATCGATTTAAAGTTTGACTAGTTGCTTTTCAATTTCGTTTTTGAAATATTGTATTTTAATTTCATTATTGTGTTTGTAGAATATTTTAAGTGTATGGGAATTTTTTTAATTATAAATATCGAATCTAGAATATCAAATATTTTTTTATGTATTTCTTACATTTAAAAAAAATTGATGATATAATATTCAATAATAAATGATGAGAAAAAAAATATATTTTAAAGGTTGGGTAGGTGTCACTAATAAACATTTAAATAGTTGAAGGTTGGGTTGGATTGTAAGTTGTGTATGTGGATGAGAGAGAAATGATTTTTTTATTAAAAAGGTGGGTTGGGTTGTGAATAAACATAATCTTATAAACGAATTGTTCAGCGAAGACTTTCCTATGATCACCTAGTACCTAAGATGACCGAACAAACCAATATCGGTGCGGATAGGACCCGTTTGATGCCAAATTTTAACTTTTAGTAAGAATAATGGAAATATAAGCAAACCGGATCGGTTTCCTAGCTTGTACATAATTATAAACAAACACACATATATCAACTAATAAAGTAAACATAAAAATTCATGTGAGACGGTCTCACGAATAGTTTTCGTGAGACAGATCCTTATTACCCATGAATTGAACTTATATCCACAAATTTCCATATGAATTATTAAGTGTGGGTTATAAGTTGACCCGTCTCACGAAAAAAGATTCATGAGATGGTCTCACATAAGACCAACTCTAAAAGAACCCAAGAGAAGATCAATAATGGTAAAAAAAAAAGAAAAAAAAAACCAATGAAGTAGCTGCTGTAGAGAGAAGGAGAAAAGAAGTTGCCGAGGAAGTGACGAAGAGAAGTAATCGCCGTTATAGAGAAGAAGAGAAGAGGCGGAGATAAGAGGCGCGGTAGAGAAAAAGGAGAGGAGAGAGGCGCGCGATTAGGGCATGTAAAGAAAAAATAGAGAAAAAAAGGAAATATATATGTGTGTGTGTGTATTGAATGGATCCGGTCGAGTTGGGGGCACAAAAGTGCTTCTCATATATTATACGGTGCATGTTCATGTGTTAGTTAATATAATAAATTAGAGTGACACTAATGTGCCATTGGGTATAGTTCTCCCAACTGAACTATCACATGATATTAGATATATACTCTTTAGGTATCACGTGAATACTCTTAAGATATTACTTACATTCAGAACAAAAAATGGATACTTTTAGGGCCCGTTTGGTAGGTGGGCCGGGATTGACAGGGATTGATAAAAAAAGAGGGATTACACTGTTCATGATTATAATTTTATTGTTTGGTATGAATGTTTTGTAGTAGGTTTGATTAAATATTTGTTGTTTGGTATGGATGTTTGGAGGTTTGTTAAAGTTGGTTTATTTTTTATTTGTTGTTTGGTATATGAGTTAATATGGATATAACATTTGAATTTACTAAAATAACCCCCAAACAATAAAAATATTTTAAATGACAAATTTAAATTCAAAATATAATGAATTAACATTCTTCTTCTATTATTTAATTTCCTCTAACAAGATATTATCATTACTGTGTAAAATCAATTTACACATAATTTATTCCGAGTTTATGAGTCGAACTTGAATTTATCTTTACGTTTCTTCCTTTCTTTTTCTTGGGATCGAAAGAGTTCAATTTAAATTGTATTAAAAAGAAATTCTAGTTATAAAGAGAGTAAAGGAAAAAAAAATCAGTCTTTGTATGAAGTAGAATAATATGTAAACACCCAATGCTCTTTCATTCAGTCTTTTATTAAGGCAAAAATACAACTTAAAAAATCATATCAATGAGAATATCAAAGATTTTCAAAGAGGTTGCAACTACAAATTATTTCCCTCTTGAGAGGATGATTTCATTCTCCTGTTTATAAGCATCATTCATCTCTTGAACCTCCTGTGGCTTTACCACCCTAGCTTCAGATGGATCGCCTTCACACAGATGCTTATGGCAAATATATAACACACCAATGGAGGCAACAATGCACCATACATGGATCACATGGTGAATTCTGCAAATCAACCCCACATTTTTCATATGTTTGTCCTTTCACTTCTCTTCTCACAATAGATACTAGGTAAATGTCCTTTTTTATAAGATGAAGATTCTGAGGAATTGATTACCTTCAGTGATACATTCGCTGCAATAATTGTCGGCCCATGCCAATGTAGATGCCACACACCCACCAAGTGAATAACAAGCATTCGGTTCGGAGACAGACTATGTCTGGATCTATGTCGTGGCATGCTGATGTGTGATAGCAAGTGCGATGCCACCTTCAACGCATATTGCATGACTAAGACATGCATGTCGTTCGGGTACATGTCCCATAATTTTTAGGGAAGACCTTATCCTCTGTACATATCACGACACCATAAAAGATAATAACAGTAATTCTCAATTCACAAATTAATTGAACTTTATATCATTCATCCAGAAAATTTCAAAGATCTGAAAAAACAGGGATTATTTGAATAAAGGTCATGAAGACTTACATCTGTCATGATCTTCATTACAACCAAAAATGTCAGTAATCCAGTCTTTATCAGCCGGAGGAGAGTAGCTTGGTGGTAAATTTTGTCCATAATCTTCGCATCTCGGAGCATTCAGTTGTTTACACAAATCAAATCGTCACTAACAAAGATGAACAATCAGATCAACATAAACAACTGATAAATCTTGATGAGTTCATAATGCACATTACATTTCTGAAAAATGCTTAACAAACAAAATTTCTATGATGATCAAGACAAGATTAGGCTGCAGGTATATACAAGAATTAAAACAAAAGGTCTTAATGCTCTCCCATTAAGAAATTTCATCAAACCCATTGGCCTCATTCAAGATCATCACCCAACTATTAAAGTCCACAAATATCCTAAGTTAGGAGACTTCACCTTTTAAATACCCAATTTATATCCAAACTTATAGAAAAAAGGCTTAACAACCCAACTGGTAACTAGTCTACTAGGCGTGGACAATTTGGTATCCTGATACACGTACCTTTGGATTATCCTTCTGTTTCATCCTGATAAACAGTGGATTCTATACTTCCTATATATATTATATGATCCTCAAATATAGAGAAGCAACCATGGCCACATCTGTAAATCCTCCACATACACACACAATCAACGACTTATCAATACATTTTTGAGTGCAACTTGCTTAGTATCTTTCAAAAAATGCTTAATCTTTGCTCATCCTTACAAATATCACAGTTTATATCATTCATTCTCCATTCACCAGAAAACATGTAGATTCAACATTCAACAATTTCAAACTCAAGAACGATGTACATTTAACAAACCGGCAGTGAAGTAATCAAACACAATGTACATTCTACTTTAGAAAACAGAAGTAAGAAATAGCAAAACCAATGGTGAAATTGCTGTAAAACTGTTTCAAACAAACGATGAAGCAAGGTACGAAGAGGGGTTAAAAAACTTACCTCTGTTTACACTGTGCCGCGGCTGGAATTTTAGTACGAACACCGCCAATGTTCAGCGCCGGCAATGGAGACTCTCAACTGGGGAAAGGAAAAGAATGGGTATCGATTGAAACGGGGATTGAAGATGGGAATGTGAAATGAGCTAGCAAAATGAAAGCATGGATGAAACGACGTGGGCACACGGGATGAAGAAACTCACCTTCCAATCGCCTGCGCCGTCGCTCGAGCTTGCGTCGGAGAGCCGCCTTGGTGTCGCCTTCTCAGGGGAGACTTCAACACATAAATTCGATGGCCTAGGGTTAACAAAAGAGGCGATGTCAATTTCTCAATTTCATGGAATTGCAAGGGTGATTTTGGAAAATTATTTTGAATAGTAAGGGCATATCAGACATTTCGCATGGAATACTATTCACTGCTTTGTAATCCTACCGAGGAGTGAGGGATTACAAACCAAGGAATACTACAGCCTAATCCAGAGGAGCCAAACCCGGGCCTTATGATAAACCCGGGCTTTACACACGGATACCAAACAAGAGGTAAGCCTACATATCAATCCATACCCACCCATATCATTCCTACCAAACATGGCCTTAGTGAATAAGCAAGTAATACCTTAAGGGTATACACATGATACCTGAAGAATACATATGTGGCTAATACCCACCACTGAATAAAAAGGGGTAAAGTCTTGAGGACCCTCTTGTGTTATGATAAATTTGCATCGGTCCCCCCGTGATAAGGAAATTGCAGAGCAAACACCTGTGATTTAAAAAAATCGGCGCAAAACCCCTAAAATTGTCAGACTTCACGGGAGTACGGGCGACGCGCCTTGAAGTGCGAAGTTGCTTAATTTTTGACCGTTATGTAGGTGTGAAAATACAGAATTACCCCTGCTTTTCTATTAAATATGTATGTGTGCTCTATTTATTTACACACATCAAACCCCCCTCTCCACACACTTTTGCAATAGAAATAAAATTCCCCTACCCACTGCCAGGTACGTTTTTTAATTTTTTGGTAAATTATTTAATTTATTTTGATAATTTTACATTGTTAATTTTAGTAACATTTTAGTAATATTTAATTTGCAAATTTTCATTGAATGTATTTGTAATTTTTTGTAGGATAAATGTCTTCCACATTTAGGTCATTGATGTCTAAAAATGAAGAACATTTAGATTTAAGATGTAGGTATAAGAAGTGTTATTGCCGTAAATATGCGGAAATTAAAGTGGTCGGTCCATCCAAAGCTACTATGGGTAAATTGTTTTGCATGTGCCGATCGTCTCAATGTGGGTATTTTGCTTGGCTTGAACCCACATCGATTGGAAGGAAGAATTATTCGAGTGAAATGCATGTCGGATTTAGACGAAGAAGTGGACTCTCCCAACAAAAATAATTCTAAAGAATTGCTTTTTAAATGCGACGATTTGTCAAAAAAGATTGAAAAGCTTGACAAAAACCAAGAAATAATCAAAATTACCATTTTTATTGTGGTGATACTTCTTATCATTGTAATTCTCAAGTAATAATATGTGGCTATTTTCTGTATTTTTCCACCTATGAATATGAATATGCAAAGTTGTCTCCATTTTTACTTTGATGTCTCCATTTTTACTTTGATGAATACATTGTGCATGTGGTGAATCAAATCTGCCTAAAACTGAAAATAATTAAGAAAATGAAACAACAATTGAGAAAAAGGAAACAAGAATTGAGAAATGCAAATAATCCAAAAACTGGCCTTCTGCTAATTTTAGAAATTGATTCCAGAAATTGTCATCCATTACATGACAATGTAAACTTCATGTACAAAATAGAAATTTGTATCACCAATTCAGCCTATATGTACCCAAAATATATACCTCCAAACATCTAAAAAGGGATCTTGTTTTTTTGGTAACCAGAACATATACCAACAACCAATTTCATCAAAAAAAACAATATTAGGCTGCCCAAATCAGAAAACCAAAATATACCAAAAGCTAACCAAAGTATATGCTGCACAGAATGTTCAGAAATGTCTACCAAATTACTATCCAAAATATACCCTATACTACCATTCTCATTCATTCCTTGTTCTTCTTCTTTTGGTGTTCTTTAGCTTTCTAGGGTTCTTTGTTGTAGGAGCTCCAGCCTGATGAACCTTTCAAAACAAGTAAGAACAATGCATGTGTTGAGTTAACAGTAAGATTAATAGTAAGAACAATGCATGTTTAGGTTTCTTAGTTGGTACCTGATCTTGTGCATTAATATCTGGCAGGCCTCTAACTAAACTTTTCCTTGCCAGCTTGTTCATGATTTTGAAATTCAGGTGGCTCATCCTTTTGTGCCAAAGCCAACTTGCTTCAGGGGTTCTTTTGGCTATGAAACAGGTTGTTGTAGTTACTGATTCCCAATCAGCCACATAGACATTTCCTTTCCTTGTTCCAGTAACCTTCACCTTCTGAGTTATGTTGTCTTTTATCAGGCACTTGTTGAGGCTAAATTCCACACAGTAGCCTTTATCATAGAATTGACTGATGCTTAGAAGATTGTATTTCAGGCCTTCAACATATGATACTTCTTTGATGCAGGTTTTTCCTTTGATCAGGTCTCTAGTGCCTTTTGTGCTTCCTTTGGAGTTGACTCCAAATATGACTTTAGGTCCTTTTGAAGCTTTGAAGTTGATAAGGCTCTTCTGGTTTCCCGTCATATGTATGGAGCAGCCGCTATCTATATACCATATGTCTCTGCTGCTTCCTGCCACATGTTCCTGCATTCAAAGAGAAATTACTTCTTTTTAGGTACCCATACAAGTACGGGTCTTGTTTGGTTAGCCTTTTTCTCCTTAGGAACTCATACCTGCCTTACAACAATTGTCTTGTTGTATGTCTTATTGGTTCCTTTGTTTCTACTAGTATCCTTAGGATACTGCACTGGTGATGTGTGTGCTTGTGTCTTCATTTTTCTGTCTTCTAGGAACATAAGTTCCTTTAGATTTAGACATGGAGGTCTTTGGCATGTTATAAGTGTGAGATCTTTTACCCTTTCTAGGTTGCTGCTTATAGCTCATGCTTTCAGCAAATTGAGGTTGCTGGAGCCAGCTTCTAGCAGACTTACTGTCATGGGTTTCTGTAAGGGGTCTATTTTCATTTCCTGTTAAGTTTCTTGCATTTCTGCTAGTAGTTCCCCCTAAGTTAGGTAATTGATATTTGTGAAGGGTAACTGTAGACACAAATGTAGGTACCTTAGAGGAGCTCGCTGTAGAGGTAGAAGCCTCTCCACAGTAACCTATACCTGCGTGATCTTTAAGACTTATTTGGATGGTTAACATGACATCTAAGTTTTTTGAAGATTTGTTAAAGGTATTTACTGTTTCAGTGAGGTTCTTCTTCTTTTTCTCTAGCTTAGTGACTAGCAAATTTAGCTTACTTACTTCAACTTTGAGGTCATTATATGCATGGCTTCTTTGCTTTTGAAGGGCCAGTTGTCTTTCAAGTGAAGCATGCTCGCTCTTAGCTTCTGATTTTCTAGTTTCAGCTCCTCATGAGTTGAGGTTATTTGCTCAAAGTCACTCATGATTTGTTTAAAAGCTCAAATCATGTTCAGTCTTTCATCAATTTTAATAGGAGGGTTAAGATAAAGTACCTCCTCTTCTGAATCTTCATTTTTTGCCATTAGGCAGATAAGCGTTTCATCTTCAGATGATGAATCTTCTGAGTCGCTATCGGTGGTTGACTAATCCTTCTTCGGAGCCTTCTCTAGTGTAGCTCCCTGAGAAGTTTCTGATTCACCGATCAGTGCCCTCAGACTCTGGCACTCTTGTCTTTTCCTTTCTTGTCTTTTCTTTCATTCATCTTCAGGGTAACGATGAACTTTTGGATATGGGCAGTCTCTGGCATAGTGACCTGGTTTCCTACAATTGTAGCAGAGGTCATTAGCTTTTGTGTTTGATTGAGGTGCCTGACTGCTGGTTCCTGCATCGTTCTTCTTCTTCCTAAAGTTGTCTGTTCTTGAGTTCTTCTTAATGAACTTTTGGAACTTCTTTAACAGTAAGGTCATGTCATCTTCTGTAGTAGCCTCGAAGGTAGCTGCTTGATCTTTAGCTTTCTTAGCTTCCTGAGGTGATCTTGCTGTCAGGGCAGTGACCTTAGAGCTTCATTTTCCATTCTCAGCTTTCCTTCTGTTAATATCGAACTCGAAAGCTTTTAAGTCTGAGAAGAGGTCGAATGTGCTCATGGATTTCAAATCCATGGATATTCTCATGGCTACAGTCTTACTGTCTCATTCTGCTGGAAGGGCTCTCAGCACCTTCATATTCTTTTCTTTATGAGTACAAACTTTGTCCAGTGACTCCAGTTCGTTGACGATGGCAGTGAACCTTAGGTCTATTTGTTATAAGGTTTCTCTAGGTAGCATTTCAAAGAGCTCGAACTTCTGGGTGACTGTGGAGACTTTGTTCTCCTTCGTTAGCTCTGTGCCTTCACATATTTGTTCTAACTTCTCCCAGATGTCTTTGGCCATTCTGCAAGTGTTCACTTTGCTGAATGTTCCTTTATCAAGAGTAAGGAACAGGGCATTCTTGGCTACATTATCGAGATTGACTCTTCTCCTTTCATCTGCAGTCCACTATTCTCTTGGTTTCTCCACTACTGTAGGGTGTGGGATTGCTCAATTTTGATCATTTCAAGCAGCAAGGTCTTCATGCATCTTCAAGTTTTAATCTTCACCTTCAAACCTCCTGATCCTAGTCTAAGCTTTTACAATTGAAACTAAATACATAGGATCCTAGACCCTATCTATTAGATGTTTTGTCCTCATCAAAATCTATACGAAGTTCCTTACATTTACAATTACATTAAATCTATAGAGGAAATAGCCCCGGATACCCATTTATATATAAGGATTTCACTTTATTACCCATCAATATAAATTTTTGTACCCATCTACCCATATATATAAAGTATTATCCCCATATACCCATTTTTCCATTTTTGACTTTGACTCGTGTACTTTGCTTTCTCTGAAATGTACTTTGCTTTGCAGAGAATTTTTTTGACTATTTTTACCTCTTTTTACTTTTATTTTTTCACGTGAATAATAAGATAAGAGTATGATAAATCATTCCATTCATTGAACAAAAAATTTACCTTAGTATTAATATTCAAATTTACAATTGAATTCATTCCACACACATTTCACATTAACGATTCGGGGGAGTTCTCTTAAAAATTTGAAAGTTTCAAGGATTCATCGAAATCAAGAGTATTGAGTAAGTATTTCAATGCATAACAACACTTTTAATTTGTTTTAAAGTTTAATTTTGTTTATAGTTGAAATGGCTATAGTTAGTTTTCTATAATATTTTGTTTGATTATTGTTTGAATGGTTAGTTATTTGACTATTGTTTAATTTTGGTTGATTATTGTTTGAATGTTAGAGATTTACACTTTTGTTAAATTTTTTTCGAATAATTCCTATAAAATTTCTATGAACAATTATTTTGGTAAGAATTATTTTGGTAAGAATTATTTTGGTAACAATTATTTTCTACAAAAATTGAGAAAATTATCTTTCTCATTTCGTTAACCCTTAATTTGAAGGGGTTAACGAAACAACCAAGTAAAATCCCAAACTTTCGTTAACCCCTAAATTATAAGGGTTAACGAAACTTAGCAAAATACCCCGCAAATTTCGTTAACCCCTATATTATAAGGGTTAACGAAACTTAGCAAAAATCCTTACCATTTCGTTAACCCCTATATTGTAAGGGTTAACGAAACTTAGAAAAATCATTAACATTTCGTTAACCCTTATAATATAAGGGTTAACGAAACAACCCTTATATTTTTGATTTTTGTTAGCCAAACTTTTATTAATTCGTTTCTTTGAATTCCTTACTTAATTTATTGATTTTTTAATTTGTTAATTAGTTAATTTAGTTCCTTAAATTCATAGTTAATTTTTAATTCACTAAATTTTGGTTGTGATATTAATTTTGTAATTCGTTAATTAGTTAACTTTGTTTAGTTAATTTGTTGTGATATTAATTTTGTAATTCGTTGATTAACGATTTGATAATTATTGAGCATTTTTTTCATATTTGTTCAGGGATGACTTTTTCAGTGGCAATATGTCATGGAGGTTACTGGCATGGTTTGCAGTACGTGAATGGCATTCAATCAATGATCAATCTTGAAACATTTTCATATCAAGATTTATTGATTTCGCTGCATCAGATTATGCTTGCTGATTTGAGTTGTTGGCGGTATTTGATCCATTCTCTAGTAGAAGTGAATGGAAGACTGAAGAAGAAGAAAATCATGAATGATTTTGATTTGCATGAGTGTTTTTCACAGGAGTATGGACTACTAGTTCTGTTTGTTTCGTTGAAACGAATAAACTCAGGAGTATCAGGTGGTTCTTCTTCTTATCATCAAGAACAATGTTCATTAGATGAGGAGACACATGTTGCTGCTCAAAGTTTTGATACACCGATTGAGGAGTCTCAAAATTTGGATTGGTCAAATGTTCCGTTAGGATTACACGAGGACCAGAATTTTTATTCAGCATGGGGTTTAGATGACAATTTGGTTCGAACATCTTCAAATGAGCCAAGTATACCTTGGCCGGCCTCATCTACATGTGATCCACACAATGAGTTGAACTATTTAGACCTAAATGTGGCCCCAACTAATGAGGTCGAAGAACCACCACTTGAAGAAAGACAGGAACAGGAAGACCATGATCCTCGAACAGGTAATCCAGTAGTACCGTACTGATCATATGTGAATATTTGTGTATACAATTAACATATCACTGATATTTATTTATTTATTTATTTTGGTAGATCCAATTGATGCAGAAGATGACTTTGTGCTGGACGAAGATGTGGAGACAAACTTGGATGAGGAGCAGCGAGCTGCATATGAGCAATTCTGCGATGACACAATGAGAGCTGAGTGGCACATTCTAGACATACCTGATTTTGATGACCCAACTGCAGATGAGATTGAGCATGCTCCAAGCGGTATGAAAAAAGGAGCGACATTTGGGTCTAAGGTTGAGTTGAAGAATTTAGTAGGGTATTATCATCTGGAGAATCAAGTCCAATTTCGTGTGGACCACTCTGACAAACACCGATGGCAAGTGAAGTGCAATCAAAAAGATTGTCCGTTCTTACTCAATGCACATGAAAAACACGAGATTTGGAAAATATCCAAAGTTGTCCTGCCTCACACCTGTTCATATCAACTGAATGCTAGTGCACCCCGCAGACTTCCGTCCACATTGATTGGAGATTATTTTGTCCAGAGGCTCCGGAAAGATAGGACTGACATCACTCCTAGGGAGATCATGCGAGAAATGAACGAGAGACATGGACTTAATTTGAGCTACAAGCATGCTAGGAGTGCAAAACGTCGTGCAATGAGAGAAGCATATGGTGATCCGAGCACGTCATTCAACATGTTGCCAGCTTACTTACAGGTTTTGAAGGAACGCAATCCGGGTACATATACCGCATTAGACACCCACAATAATGGGAAATTCAAGTATGCGTTCTTTGCGTTGGGTGCATCCATTGCCGGATTTAGGTTATATTCCAGACCTGTTATCGTAGTCGACGGTTGCCATTTGAATCGAGGACCCATCGCCTCAGTGACCTGCTCGGTAACTCTCTGCTGGAGACCGTCGATTCGAGATCCCATCCAATCCGTCAATCGATTGAACAAGTCGTCACTGGTCCCTGAGCTCGGTCTCGGATCGTGCTGATGAAAATCAGTCTCCGACTCAGGGTACCTCTGAGCAATTGGTGATGCACGAATCGGCACTTCATCAGAGAGCGACGGGTGTGGGGGGGGCACGTCGTCAAATGATTCGCCGACCGCCTGGGAGGGTACTGCGGTCCTACGTCGCTCTCTTCGGACAGGACGTGTCCTCGACGGACCGGCCTCTGCAGGATCTCCGATGGGTGCAAAAGGTCTCGAACGTGCAGAAGGTGTACGTGCAGAAGGTGTTTGTGGAGTACGATCAGTAGCACGACGACCTCCATGTCCTCTCATAGGGAGTTGGACCCCTATCAGGATATCGTCATCGATATACTGCCAGTACAGTTGAATCACTTCATCATCAGTGGGTGTCAGTGTAGTGTAACACTCGACCTGTAACAAAATTATAGAAGTAAAGAATCATGATCACAATAAGTGGGCCCTTACCGTGTTAAAAAAATAAATAGTACATACCTCGCCTGCGAACACTTGTGAAACATCCGTCTCCGACACCTTCAAACTCCACTTCATACACCGGGGCATCAGGATAGGCGTGTCTAATCTATACCCGGCAAACTGGGAGGTAATGGGGATCGCCTCAAAAGCCCATATCTAAAGAGGACATATTTGGAAATTAATTTAGCAAAAAAAACTTATCAAAAACCTAAACACAATTTAAAGAAATGTCGAATAACTAATTTGCAGGGACATACCAGCAGGGCTATCGAGAAACCATAGAAATGGTAATGCGGTGTGTAGGTACGAGCAGAAATTGTCTTCGGTAACTTATCAATGTAATTGCACAAGGTGAGGAAGCTGTACTTCCCCCATGGAAAACTCTCCCATAATTCTTCATCCTCCACCAAAGTCCAAACCCATCGATCAACAGTTGTCTTGCCGGCATCCACCCCGAGCAGTATGAGATAGAGGATCAAAATCTTGGCAATCTTCACCGTGTCCTCCACACTATCAGCAAACTCGCCGGCTGTGAATCGAGAACGGAGGTCAGACACTGTGACCCGGGAAGACTCGGCGTGCACCCTCCAATACACTGCTCCATCAGGTGGGGTGTGAACTGCGGTCGGTTTGAAAGTTGAGTTGCCGAACTTCAACCCCGTCACTAGGGCAAACTCGCGCTTACCGAAGCTCCAAATACTCATTCTCTGCCCTACACAGAACCACCTCTCGTCTGCGGGTGTCTGGTCACCACGCACCTCATATGACATGAGGACGTGTAAGAGGAACTTGCAGGACTCTCTCTCCGTCTTCCACAACAGGAAATGGCCGAAACTCGTCCTCCAAAAGTCACGGAGACACTGTCGACCCATAGATCGAAGCTGTGCCTTCACCTCATCCAGTACCGCAAGCCGAACATATCCATTTATATATGCTATGGTACGCTGGCAATCCCCACGAACATATGTCCACTACATTAAAAAACGATAAAATAATTAAACAAACCATAAAGGGAATAATGATTAACTACTAACTACGAAATTAAAGTTAACTAATAAACGAAAACTAACAAATTAAAAATTAAATGGGAATTAAAATAATTATTATTAACTAAACGAATTAAAAAAATAATAAACTAACGAATTATAAATTAACTGAGCTAATTAAAAATTAACTACGAATCTAATTAACGAATCTAATTAACGAATTAAAAAATTAATTAACTAATTGAGGAATTAGCTAAACAAACTAATTAAAAGTAACTAATTCATAAACTAATTTAACTAATTTATAGGTAGGGATTAACTAACGATTAACAATTAGAAAATTAATAAACTAATTAAAGACTTAAAAAAGTAGGCCTAACGAATTAAAATATTATTACTAAGGAAATTAGTGCTAACAAAAGCTTAAGATTTAAAATTAACCAGTGGACTAAATACTACATTAGGAATTAACGAATTAGAAATTAGTATTTGGAAAAAAAAAATTATTCGAATTCGTTAACCCCTAACATTTGTGGGGTTAACGAATCCAATTGCCTAAAATTGAGGGATTTCGTTAACCCCTAAACATAAGGGTTAACGAATTGAGGTCGAAAATTAAGTTGATTCGTTAACCCTAAAATCCGTGGGGTTAACGAATCCAATTGCCTAAAATTGAGGGATTTCGTTAACCCCTAAACATAAGGGTTAACGAATTGAGGTCGAAAATTAAGTTGATTCGTTAACCCTAAAATCCGTGGGGTTAACGAATCCAATTGCACAAATTAGTGATTTCGTTAACCCCTAAAATTAAGGGGTTAACGAATTGAGGCCGAATGATTATGTTGATTCGTTAACCCCTAAAATTAGTGGGGTTAACGAATCAAATTGGAAAATTGAGGGCTTTTCGTTAACCCCTTAAGATAAGGGGTTAACGAATTGAGGTGGAATTAGGGCATTTCGTTAACCCCACAAATATAGGGGTTAACGAATTGAGGTGGAATTAGGGCATTTCGTTAACCCCACAAATATAGGGGTTAACGAATGATAGTCCATTCTCTACCTAATTTGTTTCGTTAACCCTAAAATTTGCTACATTACAACAATTTCATCACAACAACAATTCTATACTAATCACAACAATAATTTAATACTACAATAATCATACAAAATCACAATAATCAAACTAAATAAAAAACAAACTATAAATAACAAACTATAAATAATCAAACAAAGTGTAAACACTAACCTCTTCGGCCATTTAACACTGTCGGCCGCCGGAAGAGTAGAGAGCTGGGAGGAGGATCGGCCGGAAGAAAAAATGGGAGGAAGAAATGGAAGGAGGCGCCGCTAGTGAGAGAGAATAGTGAGAGAGATGTAAAGAGAAAAATGGGAGGAAGGATTCGTTAAACCCTAATATTTGGGTGGGGTAGTTGTGCAAAATTTATTACAAATATTTTATTAATATAAATCAATATATTACACTTAATATAAATTTATATTACAAGATACAATATATTACACTTATAATTTATTTATTACTTAATCAATTTACATTCCAATAAATTTATATTACACTTACACTTAAATTGTTTTATATAAGAGGAAAATCAATATAAGAGGAAAATCAATATATTACACGTTGTAATTTTAATTTATATACGTTGTAATTAATATATATATTATAATATAGATGATTAAGTAATGAAATTCTGACATAATCAGAGTCAGACTTGGCAGAGCAGGAAAATGGGTATTTGGGGACAATATTTTAAATTTATGGGTATGTTGGGTAAAAATATTATAATGGTGGGTAAAATTTTCCTGCTTTATATGAAAATGGGTAATTTGGGCTAGGAACTCAAATCTATATCTGTCTATATCTATACTAAAGGAATAACCAAGAGTGACACATGTCACTCTCTGGTTAATCATATTTAATTACAATTTAAATTATTTAATAATATTTATAATTTATTTTAATAGAATATTTAATGAGATAATAATAATTGAATAACAAAATATTAATTATTATGATTGTTTATAAAATTTTAAATTAATTTTTGCCAAACATTTTAATTAAAGTTGATGTTTGCAATTACACTAAACGATAATTAAAAAAAACACATAGTTAAATTTAAATCATACTAATTCAAGAAAATTAATGATAAATAATTATAATTAAGTTTATTTATAAATATTGATTTAAAATTATTAATTAGTACCTACGCTTACATATATATATATATATATATGTGTGTGTGTGTACATATATTAATAAATATCTTGAGTTTGTCAACATATGAGATCTTGGTAATCAACGCAATGAGAAATGATATTCACGATCTCAGCAACAGCTTTCTCAACGGATATCTATTTTAAATATTGTAACGTATTAAAATGACAGGGTAATAAAATTTATTCTCTAATTTTAAACTAATTCATGGATGTGTCGATTAATTTGACAAATGAAGTATGTAAGCATTATTACTCATGTGTGTATTTATATATATGCATATATGCGATCGATTCAGACTTTCTATCAATACAAGATTACATATAGTTTAATTTAATTGGCAAATACTGATATGCACCAGGTGCATGGATTTGGATTGGTGCAATTGGAGCGACCCGACTTGGATCCGCGCACCTGAATTTTCCTTCTTTTTGTTTTTTTTTCCGCTTCAGGCTGTTACCTTTATATTGTTAGGATGTGACATTTACGTTATATAAGTGTGACCTTTATATATAAATTTTATGACTTTTATGTTCAGTAACTTAGGAAAAAATGGAGATTTTCAGGGTTTTTCGCTTCACATTGACCTTTATGTTGTATTGTTGTAACATTTATGTACAATTCTTGTGACATTTATGTACAAATATTATGACCTTTATGATCCATAACTTTGAAAAAAATGAAAATTTTCATAATTCAGCGCATTTTTAGGATGAATATAAGTGTAGCTAATATTACATAAAGGTAAATATGTATAAATTTTGCTAAATTTTTTCATTAGTTAGAGTATATAAAGGTCATTACATTTGTACATAAAGGTCACACGCATATAACATAAAGGTAACAACTTGAAGCGAAAAATAAAATTAAAAAAAAAGTGCGTGGATCCGGGTCGACCCGAATTGTATGTGCACCAATTGCACAGGAGACTAACTCAATTTACAATTCGGGTCGGGTCCGGGTCGACCCGGATCCACGCACTTTTATTTATTTTATTTTTTTAATTTTATTTTTTCGCTTCATATTGTTACCTTTATGTTATATGCATATGACCTTTATGTTATATAAGAGTGACCTTTATGTATAAACTAGTAATTTACCCGCGCGTCGCGCGGTTGATTATTCATTGTGGTAATACATAAAATTTGTAATTTTTTTTATATAGTTGTTATATTAAAATGTTGTTCATATATCTTTTATTAATATAAACATTGTATAATATACAAATATATTTTTCATATCCATATTAATTTAAAGTTTGATTTATAATTTTAAAAAGTCATTAGGTAAAGTAGAGTTTTAATTGAAAAAAGTAGAATTTGGTTGAAATCCGACCTATCTCTCTAGTGTATTTTTCAGAGCTTCCTTTTGCATTCGTTTTTTTTGGTAGCGTGTTATTCTGAATTCTAATAAGACAAATTGAACATGTCATTCTAAATTTAATTTGATAATATTAAATTGGTTAAAAAATAACCGATTAAAAATATGAATTTTAAACATTTATTTGTATACAAAATTTCTCATAATTACAAAAAGGTATTTTAAAATTTCTTTAACTGTAAAATTGATAAGGAGAATAATTATAGACATTAAATAATTAAAGTTAACAAAATAAAAAAATAATTAAATTATTATTCAAAAATGTACAATGATCATGAACGAAATAATAATAATAATAATAATAATAATAATAATAATAATAATAATAATAATAATAATAATAATAATAATAATAATAATAATAATAATAATAATAATAATAATAATAATAATAATAATAATAATAATAATAATAATAACAACAATAATAATAATAATAATAATAATAATAATAATAACAACAACAACAACAACAACAACAACAACAATAAAGGGTAGCAAATATATTATATTGAAAAACAGGTAAATAACATATTAATTTTCTTTTTACAATTAATTTATTACCTAAAATATTGATTAGACATTTCTTGGCGGGAAAGTGGCAAAATCGTAAATTTTGCAAACTGTCATCCTTTTATATATAGATAGAATTTTTTTATATAGTTGTTATATTAAAATGTTGTTCATATATCTTTTTATTAATATAAACATTGTATAATATACAAATATATTTTTCATATCTATATTTATTTTAAAGTTTGATTTATAATTTTAAAAAGTCATTAGGTAAAGTAGAGTTTTAATTGAAAAATGTATAATTTGGTTGAAATCCGACCTATCTCTAGTGTATTTTTCAGAGCTTCCTTTTGCATTCGTTTTTTTGGTAACGTGTTATTTTGAATTCTAATAAGACAAATTGTACATATCATTCTAAATTTAATTTCATAATATTAAATTGGTTAAAAAATAACCGATTAAAAATATGAATTTTAAACATTTATTTGTATACAAAATTTCTCATAATTACAAAAAGGTATTTTAAAATTTCTTTAACTGTAAAATTGATAAGGAGAATAATTATAAACATTAAATAATTAAAGTTAACAAAATAAAAAATAATTAAATTATTATTCAAAAATGTACAATGATCATGAACAAAATAATAATAATAATAATAATAATAATAATAATAATAATAATAATAATAATAATAATAATAATAATAATAATAATAATAAAAAGGGTAGCAAATATATTATATTGAAAAAGAGGTAAATAACATATTAATTTTCTTTTTACAATTAATTTATTACCTAAAATATTGATTAGACATTTTTTGGAGGGAATGTGGCAAAATTGTAAATTTTACCAACTGTCCTCCTTTTATATATAGATAGATGTAATGACCTTTATAATTGTATAACAAATTTTATATAAATCGGTCTCGCCGATTATTTTTGTAAAGAGAAGTTTCATTATCCATAAACATGGTCTCACAGGAATTCATTATAAATTTTGGAGCAACCATACAAGTAGCCAAATAGGATAAGGAAAAAATTAAACTACTGATCAAAATATAAGAAAATAATTTATTTATCCTATTTGACTGAAAAAACCTTAGTGACATAGTCACATCATAACATAACACACAAATATGATTAATATATGTGTACGAACACCTAACATGAGCTATACGATCCACGCATCACGACCAGTATGGCTTACACGAAAGACCTACACGATCTTTTGTGGTGCAAGACGTGCAACCCATCCAACATAAACCACATATGAACACAGTCCAATATGTTAGTAAGAGTGTTTTTGCCAATTAACACTTTTTTTTTTTTATTTTGTTAAAAAACACTTTGGTTATTAGTCGGGTAATTTAAACTCCTTGTTATCATATTATTTCATTATTCCTATCCAGTACCACATTTTTATATATGTTTATTACATGATATGTGTGAACATATATAATTATTTACTTCATACACATAATTAGATCTATATATGAAATGTTTTTTCTTTTTAATTTTGATGAATTATTTTGAAAATGAATTGAGTATCTGATAACACCACGTTTTGGAAAGAATAAAATGTCCCACTTTTAAAACATTTCTAGACCCACAATAATGCACACACACAAATCCACCAACTCCTCCTTTTCAAGCATGGCATCCACATAAATCCAACTTTTTCCACACAACAAAGCCACTCCAACTTCCGACGTGGCGGCGCCACCGTGGCACTACCTGTATTCGGCTTCGAGTCTTGCACATTTTCAAGCACAAACCACCAGATTCGCCACGCTTAGCCCGACTCCAAAACTAGGCCCACCACCTTTTCCCACTCCTTAAATATGTGTTATAAGTCTCCTCACTTCAAACACATCAATCACACAATTATCTCTTCCAAGTGTTCGACTAAATTCCCAAACCAAAGTTTCAAGAATGGCTCTCGTCATCTATGAGTGGTTATCGTGCAAGAAGAGGGCCCACGGCCCCGATGCTTACGAGTATTCGACGACGGCCAATGCAGAAGGCGGTGGGGACGACGACGATGGAGATTATGATTATGCTCCGGCTGCATGATACCCATAACCTAGCTAGCTAGATCAGTTAGTGTCATAGCAGCTTATTTTGTGATACTACTCTCTGCTCTTACTCTATGACTATGATGATCTTTATTAATTCAGTGTTGAGTGATTGATATATATTGATTTAGAACAACATATGAATTTGTTTTAAAAAATGAACAGAAAGAAATAACAACGTATTTGAAAATGATCTTTCTCAATTTTGGTCCCCTATATTTAATTTCTTTTTGTCAATTTCAAAATTCCTCATGTTGATGTGGCCAAAAAAAAATTGAAGGTACATTTAGATAGGTGAAGTTGATAAATAATTTAAAATCCATGATAGTAAATCTACCCGTACTATTTGAATAGATATTGATTTGAAATTCATAGTTCTCATTTTGAATATAATTTTGGAGTCATAATGGTTGGATTTCAAATTCATGTCAACTTGAGTGGATTTGAAACTTTACAAATTATGTATTTCAAATCACTCTATCTAAATGAGCTTGACATATATATAATAAACAAATTCTAGCAGCCACATCAAGAGATATTTAAAATTCATACAAAAAAATAACTAGAATTGAGAAAAAAAAGAAGATAAAATATAGAAATAAAATTGAAAAATAAATATTAAATGTCAAAAATAAAAAATCTCCTACATATATTCATATATCATAATTAACCCCACACACACACATATATATGAAGTGTGGAAACAATAAGTTGCATGCGCAATATTATAGTAGATTTATATATTAATTCAATGAGTATCTAGATTTTGTCTAGAAAACAGTAAATTAACAACAAATTTTAGCAACAAATGGTAGCCGTTTGTAAATAGAAACAAAATAATGATGGATTACTAACGAATTTCAATTATTGAAATTCATGACCGATTTATCAACAAATTAACAACTAAATATTGCTAACAAACGAAAGTCGTTGGCAAAATTGGCACAATTTTTTGGAGCCAAATTTATCAACTTTTACCATCAAATTATTAATGGACATTACCAACTAATATAAATCCGTTTGTAAAATTGGCACAATTTTTTGGAGCCAAATTTAACAACTAGTTACCATCAAATTACTAATAGACTTTACCAACTAATATATGTTCGTTTATAAAACTAGCACAATTTTTTGGAGCCAAATTTATCAACTATTTACCATCAAATTACTAATGGACATTATCAACTAATATATATAAATTCGTTTGTAAAATTGACACAATTTTTTGGAGCCAAATTTAACAACTAGTTACGATCAAATTACTAATAGACATTACCAACTAATATATATCCGTTACTAAAATTCGCACAATTTTGGAGTCAAATTTAACAACTCGTTACCATCAAGTTACTAATAAACATTACCAATCGATTTAAATCCGCTTGTAAAATATAGATAATTTTTTGGAACTAAATTTAATAATTATTCACCATCAAATTACTAATGGACATTACCTACCGATATAAATCCGTTTGTAGAATTGGCACAATTTTTTAGGGCCAAATTTAGCAAGTATTTACCATCAAAATACTAATGGACATAACCTATAACTCCATTGGTAAATAGCCAATTTTTTTGAGCTAAATTTAGCAACTATTTATCATCACATTACTAATAGATGTTACCAACTGATCATATAAGTCCACTAATAATATTGGTTAGGATAAAGAGTCTAGCATCTACAACTAAACACATTGTTGGTAATTGCTAAAAAAATTAGAATATTTTGGTATTTAGTAATGCATTTACCAATAAATTTACTATCAATTTGTATTTTGCCAATAAATTTTTTATTATTTTGTAATTACCAATATGTTTGTAAATACAAGAAAAACTGAATTATCGATTAATCATAACCAAAAGAATGTGTTTTATAAGAAATTATAATTGTTTTATATACACAAAATTTTTAGATAAAGATTCATTTAAAACCTTTATTTTAAATCACTGAAAAACAATGATCACATGAAACAAATTTTTTAGATAAAAATTTATTTAAAGCCTCTATTTTAAATGACTAAAAAATAATGTTGTGTTTGAACCATTAACAAATAGCCTGTAATAGTCTCGAAAACCATTTGGACAAACTATAAATAATATTAATAATATGCAAAATACGTATTATGTCGCTTAAAGACACATGGGGGTCCAGCTGTGAAACACATCTTTATACTTGTACTGTGTCTGTCACTGGGTCCATACTTGATCGAAGATGGCATCAGAAACGTGCTAAGAAAGCTCGGGACCGATATTCTTGGACCTTCTCATTTGCTATCATACCCAAACTCCTTGCACCCACCTTCCACTTCCAGGTCACCCATAATAGGCCTAATTAACCTTGAAAGTTCATATGATAAAGTTGTGTTGTTGTCCTCTATTTGTTGTCACCGGTAAGATCATGATCTTTTTTTAATCTATAAGATATTAGTAGATTGTTTACTTCATTCTTTTAGACATGAAGATGTTGGTAGATTGTTTTTGTATTCAAAGTTCTTAAAAATAATAAAATTTAGATTGTAAAATCATAATATAGAACTCCATCACGAATCCTACATTTTCAGTTTCATATGTATTCTTTTATAATTCTTGACTTTAAACAAGATTAGACAAATTCTTGGCAATTTGTTTATGTATAGAACTAGGCCCCTAAGCTGTTCGATGAAATGCCTGAGAAAAATTAGACTCATTATTTGTAGAATTGGTATACTGGAATAAACTTTAGATTAAATAATTAAAACATAATGGTCTTATCTAACATAATAGCCTTAAGGAAAGTTATGTGGTTGGGGCTTTGGTCGCAAAAACAAATGCTAATTTAAAATGAAAATTCCATTTCGATGTCATTAAGGAAAAGTTATGTGGTTGGGGCTTTGGATTTTCTTTTTCAAATTTTTTCAATGTAGTTATCCAATTTTTCGCATGGAATTAGTTGAAATTTTTTGTTTTGATTATTTAACAATGCTTGTTAAATTTTATGAAGAATAGAGTGTGTGAGAATTGAGAAGGAAATTGTAAAGAGGTTAAATCCTTGGTGAATTGAGTATCATATAAATAAAGTTTATGTGCCGAACTGAATTATGTGATGATGTTGCCGGATATTTAGTGCTTCTCATTCATGTTCGTAACTGAATTTTGTTCGAATTTTCATGTCGCCTTCGTTGGCCAGTGGTTGTTGCACTGATATGATAAATAAGGTTTTTTTTGTTTAATAACACCATTTGCAGTTGCTTTGGGTTGTGTAATTCGTTTGACTGGTTTGTCTTTTAATATGATCTGGTATCTTCTCTTCAATTGTTTTAACTCTTTGAGTTCTTCAACGGCTTGATTTTTCAAAGAAATGAACTTTGCTAAAACATCCACAATGCAAACATAAAATTGGATTTGAATCCATATCAAATGGATCTCCTGCATTGTGGAGAAGTAATCCAATCCTTGGTGGAGGAGGGAGGTAGAATTGGATTCAAAAGATTGAATGCATATCACTACAAGAAAATCGCTGATAGACAACGGTTAAAAACCGTTGTCGTAGGCCAGAAAGCAGTGTTGTCGTAGCTAGCGTTGTCATAGGGGTCAGTAAATTTTCGCTCATAGACAACGGTTTTTAACGGTTGTCGTAGGGTTGTTGTTCCAAAGAAGCGTTGTCTTATCTATCTACGACAACGCTTTGACAACGGTTTTAAGCCGTTGTTGTAGAGACCAACGACAACGGTTTTTAACCGTTTTCCCATCGTTGTCGTAGATAGATAAGACAACGCTTTTACAACTGTTTTTGACCGTTGTCGTAGATACCTATGACAATGGTGCAAAAACGTTGTAAAAGCGTTTCATAGCTAAGAAAGACAACGCTTTGACAGTGGTTTTTTGTCGTTGTCGTAGATGCTTACGACAACGGTTTTTTAACCGTTGTCCCGCCGTTGTCGTAGAGTAATTATACAACGCCTTTTGTTTTGTTTTTGACCGTTGTCATAGATATTTATGACAACGGTTGTCAACCGTTGTTGTAGGTTAATTTTACCATTGTTGTAGACCTTTACGACAACAGTTTGGAAACTGTTGTCGTAATTTATTTCAGCGTTGTCTTTTTCAAGTCATATTTATTACAGTCTAATAAAAATTTAAATATATAGAATAAGACATTCAACTCAAAATAGTCATACCAAATTCATCTAATACTTCATATAACAAATATTCATCTAAGAGTTCATAACAAAAAATTTAACGTCAAAAGAGACAAGTTATCACCCACAAGATTATCCAACGACAAACAAGTAACTAATTCAATCCTCTCATCAAACTCAAACTCCAATTACTAACATTCATAAGTTCATCAAAACAAGTAACGTACATTCCTCCCACAAAGATCCAATGACAAATGAGTATATGATTCAATCCTCTCATTAACTTAGTCTCCCATTACCTAATATTCATAAATATGTTCTTGAATTCGTTCCACCCACTCCTTACGCACTTCATTGATATCCCCTTCAGTGTATTTCTTTTCAATGAACTGTTAAACAGAAAATATACATTATATGTACATTGAATGAATATTTTTCTAATAAAACGTTCAAGAATAACATATAAGAAATTTTATAATCTTACCAATGACTGCATCGAACTAATCTTCTCAAAGGGATCACTCTCAACTATTTGCTTCATATATTTCATCACATAAAAACCACATTGGAATGCGTCAGGTTGTTTAGAAGCCTACATGTATTTGAATCCAATCATTATGGTTTTCCTTCAAAGCAACATGAGATAAAGTGATTACATACCTTTATTATTGCGCAATTCAATCCAGAAAATGAAAAAAAAAAAAAGATTTGCACCATCAGCGCCTGTAGTACACCGCGCGTTCTGAATGGGTACTACACGCGCTCCAGGCGCGAGTGGTGAGACCCGACAGCTAGGTCCCACACCACCAATTTTCTTGATATTTTTTCCCCATTTTTATGTTAATTTAATTTGTTTTCTTCTTGTTTTTTTCTTTTTCTTTTTTCTCTTTTTTTCCTTGAATTTTTTAATAGTATTGTTTTATTTAATGTGTGTTTTTATTTTATTTGAATTTATGTTATAACTAACCTATATATTTTTATAATTGTAAAATTTAACTAAAATAACTTATGTATTATAAAATAATTGAAACACAAATTATATACGAAAAATTATAACTATATTCAAAAAGTATATTTCCATGAAAATATCATTGTATTTCTAATTATATTTCCATGAAAATATAACTATTGTGGTGGCAGTAAACATCGTCTTCTCCAAATGCATGAGGAGAGACATGACTTTTCCAAGTATATTGGGAAGTCTTGATTGTATGCATTGGGAATGGAAAAATTGTCCAGTTGCTTGGAAATGTCAGTTTTCAAGAGGACATGGGTCTCCTACAATTGTCCTTGGAGTAGGTCTCTTCCGGGTCGGATCCGGGTCGGGGGAACCACACCTTTTTTTTTTTCGCACATGATTTTTGAAATAAATCACATACCAGTAGATTATGTTAGACATACCTTTACGTTATGTTAGACATACCTTTAAGCTATGTTAAACATACCAGTTCCACCCAGATTTCATGTCTTGTCTTTTTTTGGCTTGATTTTTGAATTTTGGCACATACCACTACGTTATGTTAGACATACCTTTATGTATACTTAGACATACCTTTGTATATGTAAGACATACTTTTGCATATAGTTAAACATACCTTTATATATGTTAGACATACATTTGTATATAGTTAGACCTACCTATACATGGTTGGTGTAACTATACACAAAGGTTGGTTTAACCATACATAAAGGTTGGTATATTTGAGCAAATTTTGGATGAGCTTCAGCACAAGTGTTCACCGCGTGGGAGCACGTGCAGGCGTGTGGGAGGCACGTGGAAGGCATGTTTTGGGTGCGTGAACAGGTCGACCCGGTTGCACGGATCCCAGATCTGTGCAACCGGTGCATAAAATTTTTTGTCTTGTCCTTGAAGTAGTCGCCTCTCAAGATCTATGGATATGACATGCATTTTTTGGCATTGCAGGCACCCGCAATGATATTAATGTGTTGTATGAATCACCTCTCTTCAACAATGTGTGTCAAGGAAATGCGTCGGAGGTTAATTTTATGGTGAATGACACAACTTATACGAAGGGGTACTATCTAACAGATGGTATCTATCTGGAATGGGCTACTTTCGTTAAAGCATTTCTGTGCCCAGAAGATCCTAAAAGAAGATTGTTTAAAGAAAAGCAAGAGCTCGCAAGAAAAGATGTTGAACGAGCATTTGAGGTGCTTCAAGCTCGATGGGCAATTGTGAGAGACCCAACACAATTTTGGTACAAGAAAAAACTTAAGGAAATCATGTTGAGTTGTATTATTTTACATAATTTGATTGTTGAAGATGAGGGAAAGATGGTTACAAATTGGTACAATGACGAAGGTGATAGTCCCGTAGAACAATCTCAAGGCCCAAATTGAAAATTTCAAGAATTTCTCCAAATGAATACAGAGATACGTAGTAATGAAGTACATCACCAACTTCGTGCAGACTTAGTTGAGCATATTTGGGAACATTTTGATGTTTGAACGATGAATTAAATGCTCATTTTGTATCAGTTCAATTATTGTATCATTTAGTTTTATGTTTTTTTTTTTTGTACTCTTTTGCTTTATTATTTCTTGAAATGAAATAAATTGTTTACATATTTGTTTGATAGAATTTTATTTACTTTAAAATTTATTTAAATAAAATTTGTGTATCCAAAATTACAAATTTTAAATTAAATTTAAATTAAACTTAAGATAGAGAAGATTGAGTGAAATGAGACCCATTAAATAGTTGAATTTGGATTTAATGGGTTGTGGGTGTGGATTTAAATGAATGAAAAGTTGATGTGGATGAGAGAGAGTGTTGATATGGATTGAATGAATTGTATTTTTTCAATTTGGGTTGTGGATGCTCTAATGTATTTTTTCCTCAACAGCTAAGAAAATAATTGTTGGAAAATAAACCTGCACTTGATTGGTTGTGGGCATGTTTTGTCTTTAGTTTGATTGTTATTCTGTCCCTGTTTCCAAGAAAATTATAAGCGAGGACAGACTTATGTAGGTAAAAGTTAGAGTTATACCCCAAAAATACCACAAAAACTATAACACTAAACAAAATTAACATTCAATATAATATATTAACTATTCTACCGCAAAATATAACAACATATACTTTTCTACCACAAAATTGTGAGCAAATACTAAAATATCCTTATGACACACTTTTTGCAATTAATGCTAATCATTGAAAAATGTTATGTCCAAACCCATTTTGCTACTTCCAAACTATACATATTTTTCCAAAATTTTCCAGTAAATCCAACCCATATGATTTTTAAATCCATGACATAAGATCCGAAAATGGTATATAGGCTGGAAACTGTCGACCTACCTCTTAATTATCTCCTTGAGATAAGGGTAAACTGGTTGTGTCACAACGCCACGTGTCATTCGGATCCCAACTTTAAAATGGTATCAGAGTTTAGGTTTATTAAGAACTAAATTTATATTTATTATATTTATCTGTAATTCACAATTGGTGAGGAGAATTATACGAGAAAAGAATGGATCTGGACGAATGTCCAAGATGTATATTCTACAGGAGATATCGTCAAATCTTGACGATGTATGCTCAAGAGCATTGAGACAATGAGACATATTGGCATAACCAATATGCCGAAAAGGAGCTCGCAGGTGCCGACGAGAAGACCTTGAGGCAGTGCGACCGACAGGCCGCATATCATATGGGTTACCTTGTGATAAACGAGATGTTATATTGCGATCTGATGAATCATCAGGAAGCAGCCCATCAAATCCATGTCTGATAGAGCGCCCGAGTGGAAAGAAATACTTCCAGATACCTCTAAGATTTCCACAGATCTTAGAGAAATCCAGAAGACGGTACAGAGTTATGGCAACCGCCATAATCACATACCAACACAAGTTCATCAGATCCAAAGCCAAATGGAGATGATGATCAAAAATAAAAAAACAGACACTTGAAATCATTCATGATATTCAAGAACGAGTCAAGAATCTGGAGAACAGACCAAGTTCATCTGGAGGAATGAGACATATCAATTTCGGGACAGTTCCCTATTTACACCTAGATGGGAAGCAAACCGAAGTTGTGCGACGCATGACTGATGATGAAAAGGTTATTGCCATCATCAAAGGAAAATCCGTTACAAACAAGTAATGGATTTGGAAGCGATAAATCTGCAGGATCTACATGACCTTGCCGAATCCTTCATGGGATTAGGTATTCTGGATCTAAAGATGAACGCAGGAGATGGATCTGCCTTGGTTACTCGTGATCAACAGCAGAGACCACCAGTTAATCTCAACGTAGCAGAAAGTTCCGGATCACATCATGTGGACGAACAAATGCAATATGTGGGGGATTTCACCACAGGAGGAGATCCTATTGTTGTTACAGGAACTCGACCACGTTCTAGAAGGCCGAATCTTTTCAATACGCCTTATGAAAAGTCTCAGCTAGACCCAATACATCCATATGAGTTGATGCTAAATCTGGATATCCCAGATTTCAAGAACCGTGAGATCCTTATCGATGATTGGGCATCAGCTATGAGGATTGCAGCAGGAACCCTCGATCTTACAAAAGAATGATTCATCTTACTACTCGAGATGAGTCTGGAAGGATCTGTAAAGATCGCATAGGATATGACAACACTAGAAATGAAAATAATGTTACAGCTGGTGAGTCATTAAAAGGAATTGTCGATAATATGGCCAAATTCAAAATATATTTTATCGGCATAGGCTATTTTGAGGGACTGGATGAAGAGAAAAGAAAAATATTCAAACAAGCCCTCTACAGCCTCGAGTTACATGATATTTGTCATATTGACGAATATATCAAGTTGTTCACCGAGTACCGATGGAAGTCAAGGTAGAAGATAAAGAGGCTTTGCAATTATTCTTTGCGAAAATACCATGTCCCTGGACTAGAGAAATGTTAATCAGGGATTACAAGGGTGCAGATGACCTAAATACAGTGGCGAGAAGAATGTCCTTCTTAAAGGCCAAGTTATCGGAATGGTGTCATCAAGCAACACTCTACAAGAATTACAAGAGATTGCGAGGAATTAATAAAATGGTTTGTTGGTCCCAAATAGGCTGGTAGTAGGCTTGGGGGGTGAATAAGCCTACTATATTTTCACACTTTTCTCTTTCTTCTATCGGCTTGGTTTTAATATCAGTAACCTTTTGGGAGGTTACTGATCAGAGTGGTTGCGGAAGTCTTTCTCTCATTACAGAGCCAAGTATAAAAGATATGCAGCTTATCATGGAATATACAGATAAAACAGTAGGCACATAGAGATGCATGAATATATAGAGGTTCGAAGGTGGAGTAATCCTTCTACGTCCTCTCTGCTTCTTCTCAAGAGAGAACATTTGTTAAGCTAGTTGATTTACATAGACCTCTCTATTACAACCCTCACTTAACAAGTAAGAAGCAAGCCTTCACACAACTGCTTGCCTACTTTTCCCATTGACCCACACAGGATCGTATTCTACCCACCTAGGGTCCTCTCCTAGAAAGTGGAAAACACAGCAGGACTCTATTCCTCGCACTGATTACTCCAAGACAGCCTTTTAAAAAGGTTTGTCTTCTTCTTCTTCAACCAGATATAGCAAGCTTGGCCTTCGTTTGCAAGTTAGTCTGCTGAAGCTTGCTACCGGACTGACTGACTGAGTGTGAGTCTTTGGGGTGTGGAGTGTTCGAGCTTTTCTTCTTCTCTTCTGCTCTTCTGAACTCACTATTTTTCTTCTATTATTTTCCCCCTCTCTCTGCGCTTTCTTCTTATGAGCCTTCTCTCTGTTGAGCTCTTCTATTTTCTTTTTGCGCACTCTTTCTCTCTCCTATTTGCACCCCAGTGCTCTCTCCCACACTTTCGTCTTCAATCTTCTTCTTTTTATAGGTTATGAAATCTGCCCGTTGAAGGTACGTAGATTTCCACCATTGATGTACCGCACTCCTGACACACTCCAGCTTTTCACTTTCCATGTGTCTTCTTCTGATTGACTTCTCTTCTCTTCTCTCTACATATAACTTCTTGTGTCTACCGGTAACTTTTGACTTTCTACCCATACCTGCTTTGTAGCTTCCTCTCTTGCTTCACTCTGGAGCTTCCTCCTCTAGCTTGCTCCTACAGGTGGCTTGAGGCATCTATAGCATACTGCTCCTTCAGTATGCTTTCGGCATGGTCTCTCAGGTGGCTTCTTGTCTCGTTGCATTCTTCTTTGGCGAGGTCCCTTCCAGTAGCTTCCTATAGTCATCAGTATCCTTTATTAGTTCACCCGATTTTTTTCAACCATTCTCTTCAGTGTCCTTCCTTTGACACCTTCTCTGTTCTTTTAATCTTCTGCAGTAACTATGTTACAATAACCTATCATAAGATTGGTTATGCTTGTTAGAGTTACTTAAGGTTTTATCTCATCAAAACATACTACAAATGTTTTCAACAATTTCCCCCTTTTTGATGATGACAAAACCTTTACAAAAGATCAAAAGAACATAATATCTCAAGCAAAAAAAGTAGTTGTATGATATAACAGTATCGAACATATTGCTTTTATTTAAATCTCATGTAAGTCTAAAAGAAAGGGCACAAGGAATGAACTTTTTAAAGAACAGAAGAATTTTTATTTAGATAAGATATTTACAGTGCAACACAGTTAAGTAAAATACAATAAGCATCCTATCTAGACTCATTCTTCTATTCTTCTTGTTCTTTCCTTTCTTTCTTTTCCCCTCTTGCTTGCTACTGGCTCCTTTCTCTTTCTGCTTTCCTTCTCCCTCACTTTATGCAGGAACCTGCTCCCAATAGTTTCTTCTCTTCGGCTAGAGAGGAGAGCTATGAGAGATGTGAGAGGTGTGAGAGGCGATGTGAGAGAGAGAAGGAGTTCGTTTGGAGAAGAACGTGTGAAGAAGCAGAGAAGTTTAGACGCCAGTAGCTTGCTGCCACCTTTTCCTTATCCTTCAATCTCCACTCATCCCTCCAAATGTCCCTTCTTCTGATTTTCTCACATTGCAAAAGAGAATCCACCTCATAGAAGATTTGGAATCTCATCTTCTCCGCCTTTGGAAGTCTTTTGATCTTCCATGACCCTTCACAGTTTCTTTCCCCTTTTTGACATCATCAATGAGATGACGCTCTGGGGTGTTGGAGAGGGGTCCTTAGCTCTATCCTCCTGCCTTGAAGGGAAGAACTTGAGTGTAGGTTCTTGGGAAGTGAGGTGAGAGTTGAAGGCTAGAAAATCGAATCTTCTGAGAATGGCTTGCTTAGCGAGTGTCAAGCATGAGAGGTGACTTTTAGTGATTTGTGAGATGCTTGATTGATTATTTGTAGAAAATGTGTTCTTTGGAAGGAATGAAGAGAAGGGTTTCCAACAATCTGGTGCCATGACGCATGGAGGATAAGAGAGAGAGAGAGAGAGAAGATATCTGTATGCTTAATGAAGAATAAGGAGTGCATGTATTTATAGGGTTTGAGATACTCCCTATTGCAGTTAGATCTTCAAAGATCTCATTAACTGCTTCGCCATTTTCCAGTAAAGTTGTTGACAGTTTCCACAGCTTTTCCTTTGCCTGAGGTGCGTGGTCAACAACTAGTTTTCCACCCTTGGATCCTTCTGATCATACAGCTGACATCCTTCTAGGGTTCTGAAAAGGTAGTCTATTTCTAGAAAGGTGATCCACTTTTTATGCACGCACGTTACCAAGAAGATTTTTCAGTAACTGGTCTGATTTGTAACCTCCAAGTGATCCCTTTGTCCAGTGACTTGATGATAAGTTCTGATGCCTAGTAACCTAGTATCTAGTACATTGGTGTCTAGCATCCTGATATACAACGACCTGGTGTTCAGCGATCTAGTATCCAACATCTCGGTGTTTAGCGTCCTGGTGCCCAGCGACCTAGTGTTCAACGATCTAGTATACAACATTTGGTATCTAGCATTCTGATATCTAGCATCCTGTCATCCAGCGACCTAATTTCCAGTCAGCCTGGTATCCAGCATCCTGATGTCCAGCATCCTGTTATCGAGCGATATAGTATCCAACATCCTGGTGTCTAGCGTTCTATTGTCAGAACTTTATCCTTGTTCCTTAATTCCTTCTATCTTTTCCACTGACTTGATGACAAGCATTATAATATCTAGTAGCTTAGTATCCAGTAGCTTGGTGTCCAGCGTCCTGGTATACAGCGACCTGATGTTCAGCGACCTAGTATCCATCATTCTGGTGTCTAGCATCCTGATTTTCAGCAATCTGGTGTTTAGTATCCTAGCGTTCGAGTTTGTTATTTTGTCAATAGTTCCCCCTAAATTTAGCAGCCCTTTGTCAATGGTACCTGCAAATCGAGTATTCTAGTAGAGGTACTCACATAAGTATGAGTCCTTCTAGGTTAAGCTTCTTTCAGGAGTTTAGACTTTCTTTACAGCTCATGGTTGCTGTAGAGGAAGTTTGACTTCTTCAAGACTTTTTCGGTATAAAGCAAAATGATGGTGTGTGCATGTATTTTCTTACTATTATCACTTTAGAATATGGAAAAGGTAAAGCATGATACTAGTAAGATAGACAATTTTCTTTTCCTTTTTAGAGTTGCTGTTCTGCTTGATTCCTTAGGAAATGTCAGTTTGTTGCAGACATTTTCAGCATACCCGTATTTGGGTTTCTCCAAGGATTTGACTTTTCGGCCTCTGAATTACCTTGATTTGTACCAGAACTTTCCCCTTATTTTATGATTCTCTCTTTCAAGATGTAGGGTCACTATCAGTACTATTTTTGGTAACTATGAGGATTTTATGAGAAGGTGAAGTGTTCTAATATGGAAATAAATATGTAGGCTTCCTACTAATTTTCAACTCAAGTGACAACAAGTTTTAAGCCTAATATCTTCATTCTCTTGAAGATTTTTTTTCTTTGGCTTCTTTGGACGTTGGTATATAGTCATCTATGAAGAAGAAATCTATTCTGAAGATGGAAGTGAATCTAGCTCAGAATCAGAGTGAAGAAGAAATTCTTCAATTAACGGTGAAAGAGGATATATCAGGATTCCTCTCCCACACTGTGGTGTCTCATAAGACTCTAATGAGGATTATGAAAGAAGATCCAAAGCTCTAGATGTACGATGGTTTTACCATTGGAGCTATGGAGAAAGCATTGGATAAGATTGAATTTCATATCAGAAAACACCAAATTATCCACAGAGTGACTACCGGAGAATTTGACATCCAAATGGAATTCACTGGTAACCTGATTGAGATGTAATTGGACCCTTACCGAGAAATAAAGGAGATCAAGACCAGAGTCAAGAGAGAAGTTGCAAATACACTCTCATGGATTCACATCGGAGCCATAAGAGTTGTTATTAAAGCAACCTTCAAAAAAGGAATTGATTCGCCGCTCAATCTTACAATTCTTGACAAGCGAATCTTAAATCTCAATGATTCATACATTGGGGCAGTTACAGGAAAATTGGCGTTCAATGTCTATCCAAGAATTTCATACAATCTGGGAGATCGAGATTTCAACATAGTCTTAACCCTTCATCAAGATTTCAAAAAGAAAGATCTGATAAAGGAAGGGAATAGACCTTACTCGATTACCTACAAGATTTCATACGCCCTCTCGAATACACATCACTCAGATGTATTCTTGAGAAAGGATTTCATCGAAGTCCCAAGAATCTTTGAGGATTTTGCCAGGGTTGTTCTACCGGAACCCATAGAATCTCCAACCATAAAGGAGATCGATATGAGGATCCAAGATCAACCCGTCTTCAACAAGATCCAAAGTCTCAGAATTGAGCCAAAGAGGATGTCTTTCCAACAAGACATGCTAATGAGTAGTATCCGTTGGGAGGAGATAAGATCGAGCACAACCTAGCGAATCCCAGATGTTTTCAAAACACAAGGAGAGCTGAAGTGCCCGAAAGGATGGAGAGGAGTTGAAGTGATATTAGACATTACTCAACGGGACAACATATTCCCTTGTAATGTCTTATATTACCTTCAACAACCGATAGTCGGAAAATTTCAAGGAAACCTAAAAATTAGTGAAATTGAATTGACTATCAAGGGAGTTGCAGGGAGGATCCCAGATCAGTTGATACTTGTGATTGAGTTTCTCGAGGATCACAAACCTTGGGAAAGACTACAAGATGGAATGGAGTTCACAGTGGCAGAAAAAAGATACAGAATCAAATGACCACTAGTCCATTCTCCATATATATTTATATCGGAATGATATATGATGAATACAAGGATGAATATTTTGTCGCCTCTATCGACTCAGGCACCGGAATATGTACTGCAAAGGAGGAGGTTTTCCCTAAAGAAATTGGAGAAGATCTACCAGCTATCGCAGGAAGAGATTTCTCTAAAAGTATTATTATCCTTAATCGAGGAATCAAGCAAGCAGAAATCATGATTGGAGGGGCAGGCGGTACCCCATGGTACAAAGTCAAAACGCCACCAATCTACTTCCATGATACAGGAGTAGATGTGTTGTTAGGTAATAATTTCCTACAAACATTCAAGCATTTTACACAGGAAAACGAGGCAAGAAGACTTATTTTCACAACCCTATGTGATCATAAGATTATTGTCCAAAGACTACGAGAGGCATTCTACAGAAAAATGCCTATCACTTTTCGCAGCAAGCCTGGTGATGAAGCCAAACTTCAACATCCAAAAAATGGCATATAGAAGGAGATTTGGCGATACACTATTATCCTACCGACAATATGGTCCAAAACACCCGGGGACTAAGGGATGGGATAATCACTTGTATTCGTTCAGAGTACAAGAAGAAAATCAAGTACCTTCAGGGGCAATTTCAGAATTATGGAAAAGCCTATTGGAGAATTTATCGAGTGAGATTTCCATTGATGAACAGATTTCACTCGAAGATATCAAGAAGAAGATCCAAAGGAATTACAATGAAAATCCTTTGGCTTGATGGAACACGAACGATCTCAAAGCATCCCTGAAGGTTAAACCCGGAAAGGAACACGAGTTCGTAAGATACAAGTCAATCCTTATGAACCAAGAGGATCGTGAGGACATGCAAAAAAATACTTAAGGAACATCTGGACCTTAAGTTAATCTTATCAGGAGTTTCTCCATACAGCAGTCCGAGATTCCTTGTAAGGAATCATGGAGAAATTAAAAGAGGAAAGCCAAGGTTGGTTATTAATTGCAAAGGGATTAATAAGATCTTGGAGTTCGATGGATACTTCATCTCGAGCAGAGAACATTTAGTCAACTGCATCAAAGGTGCCAAAGTATTCTCTAAATTCGATTGTAAGTCTGGATTCTACCAGATCAAGATGGAGGAAGAAAGTAATAAGTTTACAGTTTTCTCTACACCACAAGGACATTATATCTGGAACGTGATGCCCATGGGATTGGCAAACGCTTCCCAGATATATCAAAGAAAGATGGATAATCTTTTTAAAGATTATTTCAGCTTCATGTTCGTATACATCGATGATATACTCATTGCATCCAAGAACATGAAAGAGCATCTCAAGCATTTGAGAATATTTTCGGATGTTTGTCACAAAGAAGGATTAATGCTTTCTGAAAAGAAGACAGTAATTGCTATGGGACATATCGAATTCCTTGGAATTGAGATCGATGAATCTGGAATCATCCTACAAAGCCATGTTGTGGAAAAGATTCAAGGATTTCTAGATACCCTCAAGGACAAGAAACAACTTCAGAGTTTTCTCGGAGTTGTTAACTTCACCGGAATGTTCATAAACAATCTGACACATTACAGTAAGGTGTTTAGCCCATTATTGAAAAAAGATGCAATATTCAAATGGGAAGATGAACACCAAGAGGGAATTAAACAACTTAAGGAGGTTTGTTAGAAACTTCCAAAACTTCTTATACCCCAAGACGAAGATGAACTGGTTCTCTACACAGACGCCAGTGATCATTGGTGGGCAGCAATCCTTATTAAGGCTACACCAAGTGGAGAAATGTCATGCAGATACTGCAGCGGTTTATTCACAGACAGTGAAACAAATCGATGGCATATCAACGAGAAGGAGTTCTTCGCAGTCAGAAAGGCTTTAAAAAAAATGGCCTTTATTCTTACTGGCTAAGAAGTTCATTTTAAAGATTGATAATTCAAGTGTCAAAGCTTTTCTTAAAAACAAAATTGAATCTAGAACAAAAAATTCTAGACAACTTAGATGGCAGGCTGAATGTTAATATTATGATTATGATATTGTTATTGTGAAATCTCATGAAAATATTATTGTAGATTCTTGACACGAGATGGAAGGACATGTCGCTGACGAGGTCCTTAAACGAGTTAAGCATCTCAGGGAAAATCTGGAGAGCCTAGAACGAGGCTTTGGGACTTTATGTCTCAATGGAGAAGTCGCTGGACGAGTTCAACGAGAAGATCAGAGATCCATCTCTGGTCTAATACGAGCATGCTAGCAAGCGCAAGTACAATTGTACTTTACGCTGCAAGGGCCTCTTCTCCAGGCTGCATCTCCAACGGTGCAAAAACGGGAAACAGGAGAACGGGTCTCTAACCCTAAAGTTATGGATTCAAATACCATAACCGAGAGTACTGCAGATAATGCATTCCTTGAGGATGTACCAACTGTGACAAATGTTGAAGCTCCGGTGTCAAAACCCGTGTCTTCAAGTCAACCCAACATCTCTGGAGTAAAAGAGGGAGTGTTGGACCTTAGGCCATAAACTGGCAAAACTAAGGTTCAAACTAACGAGATTGAAGTTTCCCCTATGCAGGTTTACCAAAGGCAATGGGAGAAGCTGATCACAAGGAAGGGTATCAATCCAGAGAGAATAATTGTAGATGTCTCTGGAAAATACCCAAGAGTTTGGATGAAACCAAGAAGTCATCCAAACGAAGTACATGAATGGTATAACTTTGGAGCTCTTGCTTCAATCTATACTGTTTCACCAGGATTCCCTGAAACTTCGAAACTACCGAAATGGATTGGGGTAGCGGTGCACGAGACTTGGGCCAATAATCCACATTTGGCCAGAGGTGATATTCTGGAATTGTATTTTTTTCAGTGCAGCTCCAGAACCAGCAAATAAGGGTTTCCATGAAGCCTTCCATTTCATCAAGCTAAGGAGACCAGATGGAAATGCCTTGAAATTATCAAGACGACTTCTCTGGAGGATACTCCAATTTTGGTAGGAGCATTTTTGAAAGACGAGGCTTCTACCTGACGAGCTTGGGTTTGTCTAAATGAAATGGACAAAGTCAAGTATCCTTTCAAGTTCTTCCAGAATTTGGTGAATGGATCTTTCATGCTGAATTCTATGATATGAACAACCACAGTCTTTGTAGAGTACCTTTTTGAAACAAAGAGAAGGATCCTTTGGGAAAGCAAGCTTCCGGTAAGCAAAAAGAACTACCGGAAATTTTGCAATATGGCACATGTAGGTCGATGGACAGATCACGTCTGCCAAGCATGCCTAGATCAGAAAGAGTCCAAGTTTGAGAAAGGGTTCCGACCCAAACCCGACCAACGAGAGCGAAGGGCAGAAAAGGACAAAGGGCCTGCTCAAAAGAAAAGTTATCCGTGGGGACCACGAAGGCCAAATTTCTAAGATTCCCCGACAAAGTTAACATGGGCTGAGTCACGCCCCACAAACATCACATGGGATAAAAGTCAAGGGAAGAAAAGTTGATTCCCCGACAACAATCACATGGGATGAAAAGCTGGCAAAGCACTCACTCAGTGGAGGTTCCACTCAGAAAAGAGGACAGTTGGCTTAAAACAAGTTTGGAATCCGCACTTCAAGTCCGAATTCTTGCCTATAAATAAGCAAGACAGAATGAAGCTGAGGACATCGACCATTCTCTCTAGTTTTCTTCAAATAAAAACATCTTTGTAATATTTTGAGTGTTTCGAGTTTTTCTTGTATATGTGTATGCGAGTAATAGTCTTCTTTATGAGAGGCTAAGTTAGTATTCTCCTCCTAAAAGGAGATTACAGATATGTAATAAATATTTTTAGTTCTTAATAAAAAGAGGGCTTTCGCTCCAACGTGTGTTCAAGTAGTTTTAATTTATCCGTTTGAAGGATCACCGTGTACACCTGGTGTAGGAAACGAACCAAGGTTGTGCTAGGCAGTTGCTGAAGGAGCTGGATAACTTGCAGACCATCTTCCCTGAGAGTTGAAGTTGAACAGTGAGGAGTTGTTCGTAAAACGGTTTAGGGGCAGTAATTTTCCAGCTGGTGGTGTTGCAAACCATCTCAGCCGGTGCTGTTCTGGTCAAAGAAAGATATGAATTCCAAAGGATTAATTAATTTTACAGAAGCATGTTGGGCCTGATATTAATTAAATTAATGATGATTTTCGGAATAATAATCATATGGTGTGGAAGATGGAAAATTTTGGTTGTAAATATTTTTTGGAAGTTTGTGAAATTTGGAAGGTTGTGAAAATGTCAAAAGGAATAGTTGTAGTTGTGGTAGTTAAAGACAATTATTTATGTTTTGTGGCAGAAAAGTATGTATTGTTATATTGAGTGTTATAAAAGAATAAAGGTTATAAGTTTTGTGGTATAGGTGGATATTCACTCTAAAACTTAAGTGTATAATGAAGCTATAGAACTGTAAGTCTATTCATCTAGTGTAGGTATGAGTAAGCATTCTCGAGCAGTTCAGATTATATTTGTTGGATATATTTAAAGAATGTTTTGATGAGACAAATCCTTAAACTCTAAAAAGTATAACCAATCTAAGGATAGGTTACTACAAATAGAGTTACTACAGAAGATTAAAAGAAATAGAGAATATGTCAAAATGGAAGGATACTGAAGACAAATGTTATAAAGAATCGGATAAACTAACTAGGATGCTATTGACTAACAGGAAGCTACTGGAAGAAAGGATCTCGCCAAAGAAGGATGTAGCGAGCCAAGAAGCTACCTGAGAAGACCATGCCGAAAGCATACTGCATAGGCAGCATGCTACAGAAGCCTCGAGCCACCAGAAGGAGCAAGCTAAAAGAGGAAGCTCCAGAGTGAAGCCAGAAGAGGAAGCTGCAAAGCAGGCATGGGAAGAAAAGTCAAAGTTACCGGTAGACACAAGAAGTTACCGGTAGAGAGAAAAGAAGAGGAGCCAATCGGAAGAAGACACGTGGAAAGCAAAAGGCTTCCGTGTGTCAGGAGTGTGGCGCGTCATTGTCAGAAATCTGTCTACCTTCAACGGGCAGATTTCACACCCTATAAAGAGAAGGACTGAAGACTGAAGTGTGTGTGAGAGAAGCACCAAGTGTGCAAGAGAGAAGAAGACAAGCCCATCAGAATATTCAAGCTCGCCAGAGAGAAGCGCAAAAGAAGAGAGAAGAGCTCATTAGAGAGAAGTGCAGTAAAAGGGGGAAGTTAAGAAGAAAAAAGAGTGTTCACAGAGAGCAACAGAAAAGAAGAAAAGCTCGAGCACTCCACACCCCAATAAAACACACACCCAGTCTACCAGTCAAGCAGCAAGCTACAGCAGAATCAAGTCTGCAAACCAAGGCCAAGCTTGCTGCACCCAGTTGATGAAAAATGAGATGAACCTCTCTAAAAGGTTGTCTCGGAGTACTCAGTGCGAGGAGTAATGTCCAGCTGAGTTTATCACTTTCGAGGAGAAAGTGAAGACCCTGGGTTGATAAAGTAGGATCCTGTGTGGATCAAGGAAGTAGGCAAGTATCTGTGTGAAAGCTTGCTACTTTCCGATTCAGGGTGGGTTGTAATAGATAGGTCTATGTAATTCAACCAGCTTAACAGTGGTTCCCTCTTGTGAGGAGGAAGAGAGGACGTAAAAGGATTACTCCACCTTCAAACCTCTATACATGCTTGTGTCTTTATCTGCTTCCTGTCATGCATACACTCTCTCTAATAAGCTGCACATCTTCTACCAAGCATAGTAAAAGGCTTCCGCATTCACTTTGATCAGTAACCTCTTAAAAGGTTACTGACATAAGAAAAAGCCGATAGATGTAGAGAAAAATGTGTGACAGTTTAGTAGGCTTATTCACCCCCCCTAAGCCTACTACCAGTTGCTTTTCAGGACCAACAATATCTTAACCATAAAGCTTATGTGTTTCAAGATTTTAAGGTGAAATTTTGTGAGATGAAGAGAGAATCTTGAAATGCTTTGTTGCAAAGAGAACTTTTATCGTAAATAAAATTCGCAGATGATATGAAAATAGATGGTGGTAGAGCCTTCAAACCAACACATTTCATATAATGAAGACGAAGATGTTTGCTTGTACCTTGAGCTGGTGTGTACTTGTTAAACATGAGAAGAGGGTGTAACGAGGGAACTCAATTTTAAGATGAAAATCTGTGGCAAGTTTAGCAAGGAATATATAGCTTTGTCAGTGAATATAAGTCCAATTATGAATCTATCTTACTTTTCACATGCTTCCATCTAAATTCATAATTAAATCTAAGTTCACATGCCTGTTAATAAGAGATCCGATGTCTTTATCAGACATAATGGCCTCTGTGATTTCTTATGTTTTTTTTTTTATCTCTTCACTTTATTTTCTATATAGAATACTTAATGGAATCTCTTAGTATATTCAGATTTTTAATAGTTTTAGCATATTTGCTTTCATAGTTAAGAACTCATATACCTCTTATATACTATCTCATAGAAAATGTCGAAGTATTCTTTTAAAATTGTTAATTGTATTATTTATCAGTACAATTTATTGAATAAAATACGTTAACACCTATGTCTTGATTTTTATTTTTATTTTGTAATTTTTATGAAAATTTGATTACAGAAATCTTACATATCTTTGTTTATGTGTATTTGTAGTATGATATTCATTTTTGTTTCGTGCAATAGTGAGCTAGGGGTATATCTATCTTTCGTGTCTATAGTGATTGTTGCCACCCTAGTGCTACAAAGCTACTAAATCGATCTTTTACCAATCTTTTCCTATTTCTTTTTGTCATTTTATGTTCTACATATTTTATTCTAAAAATCAAGTAAGGTAAATATTATATGGATAGTAATATGACCCCAACTTATTAATTGACCACTCTCTTAAAACCTAATGATTTATGTGAGTAAAATTGGATCATATATTAACTAATCTATATGATTGTTTGAAGAAATCAATAAAGAAGAAATTTGATGACATATAGATCTAGTTGCCTACATGTGGATATTAGGATTAGAGAATGTAAATGATATGATAAAAAGTAATAAGAAACTAAGCAATTTATGATTAATTAAAGCATTTTCACCATATTCAACTAAACAGTTAGATTAACAGGTTGAAAATGAGATCAGATCATCAGTGGGTGTATCTTAGTTATAATATTATGTTCTTATTTAATTGGATTGTTAATTATTTCAGGCTAAATAGCTGGGACGTGCAGTAACTGACTATGATATATTCGTAAGAATGGACAAGAAGCCAAAATGAGAATTTGTGGATAAGCGGTCAAAGAAAGTGGCTGTAAGTTTGAACCTCAGTTTCGTAAAACTTGCTTTATAATGACACGATAGAATCTTAGTTAACTAACTCTTGTCTAGCATAAATGATTTATAAATATGTTTCGTATATCTAAATTTTGATGAATTATAACCCATTATTTGGTCCATATTCATGCACATATACATATTGAGGTTTGTAAAGTTTGTTCTATTATTATATGTCTTAAAGTTTGCTGTATTATTCTCGACTTGTAAAGTTTGCTGCAGTAATATGACCAGCCACATATTTATGATACTTAGGAATTTGTTTTCTTTAATGTTTCCTGCATGTAAAGTTTGTTATCTTTAAAGTTTGCTGCAGTAATTTGGTAGCATGATACTTAGGAAAATATATGTTCTTGATGGAATATGTTTTCATTTTACTTGCCTTTTTACATGCAATAATTCTAGTTAAGATGACAACCACATACTTATTTGTGAACTTACATATTTTAATACACCTTAATCACCATTAGATTAAATACTTCTTCATTATCTAACATATATACACATACCTCACAACAAATTTCAGAATAAAACCTTATTCTAACATTTCAGTTTAATTTTATATGCTTAATATATTCCATGTTTTGAGATCTTAATTAACCTGTTTGTAGGAAGAGGTTATGACAAGTTATAATGTTGTCATTGATCAAAACCAAAATGAAGATGGAGAAAACTCTACACCTGCTGTTGATTTGTCATCTATATACTATAAGTAGCTATGTTGGACCACTAAAGAAGCAAAGAATTTATGGGTTAGGATGTAAACCATCTGCTGCAATACCAAGTTGTAGCTCCTCTAAATCTACAAAACTAGATTGTGATCAGCTGCGCGCCAAGCTTTCTGAAGAGGTGCGAGAGGAAATGAGGCAAAGACAAGAGGAAATGGAGCACCAAATGAGCAGCGTCATGAGCAAATGGAGTTAGAATGGAAGCAAAAGTTCCGAGAGATGGAAAATGTCATGCAAGTGTTTTCAAGAGGTGGTGAACCCTCCATTTCTCCAAGCAATCTAGAACCAGGTGATGATGAGTATCAGGAGGATCATGATCTTGATGAACACGAGATGAATGATAAGAATTAGTATTTTTAAATAGAGAATTAACATCTTATATTAGTTATTTGTATATTATGAATGTTCTAGACGTCTTTATTACCTATTAGATATTGTTTTATTTAGGAGTTGCTGAATGTTATTTATGTTAGGGCAGATGTTGTTTTCTTTGATATTGACAAGCCTTTAAATTCATGATGTTTTATATTATTATTCATGATCTTTTAATTGCTATGTTATTCACCTTTCATAGTTGGTTTGTTTTGTGTTGTCTAGACTATTTTTCTATTTTTCCATTTCTGAAAAATATAACACTTATTCACAAAAAACAAAAAAATATATTTAGGTTAATAATTATATTGTTACTAAATGGATTAGCAACGTAATTATGTCAATTAATCTTTTTATTTGTTTGCAAATTACAACAAATTTTTAATTCTTTTTATTTGTTGTAAAAAATTGCTACACACTTTCAGTATATTGGTAAATTACCAAAAAATTGCTAACCAATCTTACCAACAATTTTTCAATCAATTGTTAGGTTACAAACGGATTCTAACCAATCTTATCAACAATTTTTCAATCCATTGTTATGTTATAAACGAATTCCAAACCAACTGAGGTTAATAATTACAAATAAATTTTGATTCGTTGGTGGATTGCCTACAGATTGTCAACTCAATGTTCACCATAAATACCATAGTTTCACCAACGGCCATATGTGTACTAACAACTTTTTCAACGATAAATTGGTTGGTAATTTAGCAACACATCTTATTTTCAGTTGCCATTCCATTTACAATTTCCCAACATACTATATTATTGTGTTGGTAAAATTTGCCCACGAGCACTTTACCAACAAAAGAGAAGTTGTCATTAATCCGTTGATAAATTCATTTACCAATGGATTTTGATGGTTACCAAAAACAAAAATCTGTTAGTAAACTTACTGTTTTCTTATGAGTATGTAGATTTTGTCAAATGATGAGATCATATGGCATTAATTGGTTGACGTATAACATGGGTAAATATAAAAATGAAAAACGATGTCGACACGAAAAAAAAAAAAAGAGTACTATTAATTATATGGCAAAAACTTTTATGAGTCGATCCATGCACCTGACTCGACCCGTTCACTCGCCCAAAACACGCCTCCCACGCGCCTGCACGCGCTCCCACGTGCTGAACACTTGTGCTGAAGCTCATCCAAAATTCGCTCAAATAGACCAACCTTTGTGTATAGTTAAACCAACATTTGTGTATAGTTAGACCAACCATGTGTAGGTAGGTCTAACTATATACAAAGGTATGTCTAACATATTTAAATGTATGTTTAACTATATGCAAAAGTATGTCTAACATATACAAAGGTATGTTTAAGTATACATAAAGGTATGTCTAATACAGCGTAAAGGTATATCCAACATAACGTAGTGGTATGTGCCAAAATTAAAAAATCAAGCCAAAAAAAAGACAAGGCATAAAATTTGGGCAGAACTGATATGTTTAACATAGCTTAAAGGTATGTCTAACATAATGTAAATGTATGTCTAACATAACCTATTGGTATGTGATTTTTTTCAAAAATCTTATGTGAAAAAAAAAAAAACAGGTGCAGTCCCCCCGACCTGGATTCGACCCGGGTGCATGGATCTAAGATCCATGCACTTGATTCACAAGAGACCTACTCTAATTATATATATATTTATACCTAATTGATAAGCTGATAAAGTATTTAGTTTATTGTTTCATAATATTAAAAAATTGATAACTTAGGTAATTCACATTCACAACTTAACAAATCCTATTTACTAGCTAGCTATAAAGATAAGTTTTCACTTAAAAATCTATATATTTATAAAGATCATGGGTTGAATTGAATTACAAATGATTGTGTATATTAGTAATGGTGACATTTACTTATGCCTATCAAACAATGTTTGGTCCTTTCAAAAAAGAATAAAAATAAACAATATTAGGTAGATATAGATCGATCATTTCGATAATATTTTATATAAGGCAAAAACTTTTATGAGTCAGGTGTATGGATCTGACCCGACCCGTTCACACGCCCAAAACGCGTCTGCACGTGCTCCCACGCGCGCTGAACATTTGTGCTGAAGTTCATCCAAAATTTGCTAAAATAGATCAACATTTGTGTATAGTTAAACCAATATTTGTGTATAGTTAAACCAACCTTTGTGTATAGTTAGACCAATCATGTGTTGGTAGGTCTAACTATATACAAAGGTATGTCTAACATATATAAAGGTATGTTTAACTATAAGCAAAAGTATGTCTAACATATACAAAGGTATGTTTAAGTATATATAAAGGTATGTCTAACACAACGTAAATGTATGTTTAACATAACGTAGTGGTATGTGCCAAAATTCAAAAATCAAGCCAAAAAAAGACAAGGCATGAAATCAGGACAGAACTGGTATGTTTAACATAGCTTAAAGGTATGTCTAACATAACGTAAAGGTATGTCTAACATAACCTATTGATATGTGATTTTTTTTCAAAAATCATGTAAAAAAAAAAGGTGCGGTCCCCCGACCCGAATCCGACCTGAGTGCATGGATCTAAGATTAATGCACCTGATTCACGGTATACATACTCTTTATATAATTATCTGTGGAATTTAATCATTAAAAATTTTGTAAAGTGAGTAATATAAAAAGGGTTGATCACTTTTGGTTACACTTTTTGTCGGACAATACAAAAATAAAATAATATTTTTTATAACTTTTGGTTACAGTTTTTGTCGGACAATACATAAATAAAATAATTTTTTCTATGGTTAACCAGATATTATCGCTTTAAAAACTAAAAGTTTCTTCATGATGTACACTAACACTACAATAAAAATATTTTTGAGAAGATATTTTTGCGTCTATCATATTGTTAAGAAAAGTTTATTTTTTTGGAGCATGGAAATATTCAAATTTCGGCAGCTATTAGTGATTTTAATAAATCAAACAAAAAAGATTTAAATTCAAAAAAAAATTAAAATTTAGAGATAAAAATTTGAAGATATATACTTGATTGTCAAAAAAGAAAAATGTACTACATATAGACTACTGAAATTAAAATTAATCTTATATCACAGTTATTTATATACACCTGATGTACGGATCTAATTGGATTGACCCCGCCATGAGTATAATATTGCACACACCCCAAAATGAATTTCACATGCTCACAGGTGCACCCACGTATCCCATGTCCACGACATAACTTTTATATTGTTGTGATAGTTAAACCTTTTACAACATATTATATTATAGACCTATAATACATTTTAAACTTTTATGTTATAATATTATAATCTTATGTTATAATAATTTAATTTTCATGTTAAAAAATATAATTTTTATGTTTTTCAAATTAAAGGTTATAATATTTGTGTAGAAATGTTTCACTAATATAATATAAAATTTAAATTATTATAAAATAAAGGTCATATATACTAGAATTATTATATTGAGAAAAGTCTAAATAATATCATTTAAAGATTATGTTATTTGTATATAAAAGTTATGATGAGAATCATATCATATATTCCCTCCGTTCCGACTTAATATGTCTACGATGACCTGGTACGGAGGTTAAGAATAAGTACTTGACTCATTAAATTTGTTGACTTTTTACTTTTTAAAACTTCATTTAAGGGAGAAATTAGTATGTCTAATACAACGTAATGATACATGTATCAAACTTAGGGGTTTTTTTATAAAAAAAAATTAAAGTATGAAATTTGGGCAGAATGGTAGGTTTAACATAACATAAAAGTAGGTCTAACATAACGTAAAGGTAGGTCTAACATAACGTAGTGGTATGTGCCAAAATTCAAAAATCAAGCGCTAAAATGAAAAGGTATGTGCCATAACGTAGGTTTAACATAGCTTAAAGGTGTGTCTAACATAACGTCAAGGTACAACATAACCTATTGGTAGGTCCAAAATTTCAAAAAACTATGTGCGAAAAAAAAAAAAAAGCGGGTGCCCTAACTTGGATCCGACCCTGGTGCATGGATCTGAGATCCATGCACTTGATTCGTAGGAGACTCATCATCAAAATAATAATAATAATAATAATAATAATAATAATAATAATAATAATAATAATAATAATAATAATAATAATAATAATAATAATAATAATAATATATGATATATCATACTACCTCCGTCCCGGCTAACTTTGCCTACATTTGACCGGCACAGAGCCTCAGAAAAAACTGTTGACTTTGATGTGATGTGTTATTTTAATGTTTTTGAGTGACAATTTTGTAATTAATGTGTGTTTTTTGAGTGTAAAAGTTGTAAAATGAAAGAAATTGAGGGCTAAGAGAGTAAATTTTTCTTTGCCATTTTTGGGCTGACAAAATAAGATGAGACAAATAAAAATGGAAAGTAGGCAAAGTTAGCAGAGACGGAGGGAGTAGATGAAAACAAAAATTAAAAGAAAAACTGATTTCATTTAAAGATTATGATTTCTATAAAAGATAGAAAAAAAAAGACAAAATAACCTACATCTAGAGACCCTACAATCCTTAAAAGTACAGATTTTTTTATTTTTGATTTATTTAATTTCTTATAATTACTTTCTTTCCATTTATAGTAGGTTAATTTGGAAGAGAAAATTAGTTATTACTATTTTTATTGAAAGTCTTCTTTTATATATATATATAGACAGATTTATAGATATAGATTTGTAAAAACATTTTTAAAAAAAAAAGGCCAAAAAGGTGTAAAGTAGATACACATGCAATTACAATATAGAACATATACACCCACGAATTCCAACGTGCAGAATGGGATGCCAACGCGGACGAATCAGGTGCCACGTGTCAGAAACATAAGCCCTTCCATTACATATACACATCCACCACGTGCATACCATAGGCCAAATTATGTCATGCAGAATTTCACCTTTTTGAGAAGCTTATATAAACATGCAAGTGTGATCTTCAAATTCCCAGACCACCAAAGTTCATAACCAGATCACTCATCACTACTCTCTCTCTAGATCTCTCTCTCTCTCAAGAGTTTGGAAAGAAAAATGTGGTTTATCTCCATGAGCTACAACTCATTTTATGAGAAACATGTTCATGAGAGTGAGAGATCATCCGGTGAAGTATATAGTTATTATCGCCCCGCCACAGTTATACACGAAGGAGATGGAGACGACGATGGAGACTATGATTATGCCCCGGCTGCTTGAAAACCATCATATATCATGTCTGGTCACCAGTTGTTGACGTTTTTGTAATAAAGTTAGTTATCTTATATTTCACCAAGGAGTTCATTAGGGTTCGTTCTTTCAGGTTTTATTAGTACTCTCAAGGTTTTATCTTATCATCATAGTATTAACATACATTGATTTAGAACAACACATGACACTACTAGAAAACAATCAAATTCCAACAGAAATTCCAACGGAAATAATAACCGTTGGAAAATTCCAACAGAATTTCCAACGGAATTCAACACTGTTGGAAATTCCGTTGGAATTTTTATAATTTCCAATAGAATTTCCAACGGAATTTCCAACGGAATTCAACGCCGTTGGAAATTCCGTTGGAATAATGTTGGAATTTTTTTGTGATTGTATATTCCAACAGAAAAGTACCGTTGGAATGTTCTGTTGGAATCATTTTTCCGTTGGAATTTCCGTCGGAATTTAAATTTCAACGCCCCTTTTTCCGACGGTCCACATCCGTTGGAATGAAGAATTCCAACAGAATTTTGCAAAATTCCAACGGTATTTCACAAAATTCCAACGGAATTGTTCCGTTGAAATTTGAGTGATTTCTAGTAGTGTGAATCTCTTCAAAAAAGAAATGAAAAGAAGGAAATAACAACATATATATCAATGTTCTTTTTCAATTTTGATTCTCTAGTTTTTATTTTTTCCCAATTCGAAATTCCTGATGTGGCAATCGAAAATATTGATATGATTGTCAGAAAAATCATGATAGGGTGTTGGAGAAAAATCATGATAGACATATTCCAACAGCCGTAGCAATGATTTTAAAAATTCTGATAAAAATAGCAATGATTTTAAAAGTTCTGATAAAAAATGACTGAAATGTTTAAAAAAATGAAAAATGGAGGATCAATATTAAAAAAGAAACAAATATTTGTTGATTGTCAGAAAATAAAACAACAAATAATGATTATCAGAGAATGAAAAATGTCCTCATATTATATATATATATATATATATATATTTGAAGTGTGGAAACAATAAGTTGCATTGAAATATTATAGTAGAATTTATATATTGTATCTTAACGGGACATGAGCCATTTTTACCCTATTTGTTATAGATAGAGATAAAAATAACCCTCATTATAATAGAAGGATAAATCTAATCGAAAACTAAATTTTAGCCCAAAAATATCCACTTTTGACTTGTGTGACATTGTCAAATCAAGAATTGACCCACCTTTTCAGCTTTGAAAGTCTTTTTTGGCAAAAAAAAAGGGCACACTGTAGCCAATAAGAATCAAACCCAAGACCACAATGAGCAAATTAAACTATAATTCCACTGAGACAAATAAGATTAATACAATAGTTTTCGTGTAACACCTAATTCATGTTTGCTTAATCAAGGTTACACGAAAACTCCTGAAATCAAGGTTACACGAAAACTCTTCAAATCAAATATACACGAAAACTCTTTGAATCAAGGTTACACGAAAACTCTTGAAATCAAGGTTACACGAAAACTCTTCAAATTAAGGTTACACAAAAACTCTTGAAATCAAGGTTACACGAAAACTCTTGAAATCAAGGTTACACGAAAACTCTTGAAATCAAGGTTATACTAAAACTTTTCATGTGTAAGCAATTGTTTGGACATGTTCCCCATTTTTCGTGTGATTTTATCCCTCTTTATATGTGGCATTACCACTTCTTAGAATTGGACTTACACATATAGGTTAGGGGACATGAATTTTAGTGTGTGTCAAATAATTGCTTAATTAGGTGTTACACGAAAACTATTGTATTAATCTTATTTGTCCTAGTGGAATTATAACTTAATTTGCTCATTGTGGTCCTGAGTTTGATTACCACTTACTGCAGTGTGTTCTTTTTTCTGCCAAAAAGGCTTTCAAAGCTGAAAATGTGGGTCAATTCTTGATTTGACAAACACAAATCAAAAATGAGTATTTTTGGATTAAAATTTATTTTTTAATTAGATTTATCCTTTTATTATAACGAGGATTATTTTTATCTCTATATAAAACAAATGAGGTAAAAATGACTCATGTCCCCTTTTTGAAATGATGAGATCATATTTGGTGACATTAATCAGGTGACGTATAGCATGGGCAAATATAAAATGAAAAAGGATGGATGATGACAGGAAATAAATGAAACAAATATAGAAGTACTACGTACTATTAATATTATATATATATATATATTTGAGAAAATAGTTCCAAATACCCAAAAAATATAACAAATATTCCCTCAATTCCTGCTATCTTTGCCTACTTTCCGTTTTTTGTTGTCCCAGCTAACTTTGCCAGCCCAAAAATGGCAACAAAAAAATTACGACCTTACTCTCAACTTCTTTCATTTTACTTACTTTACACTCAAAAAACACACATTAATTACAAAACTGCCACTCAAAAACATTAAAATAACACATCACATCAAAGTCAACAGTTTTTTTCTTAAGATTCGTGCCGGTCAAGGGTGGCAAAGATAAGGGGGACGGAGGTAGTACTTATTATACCCACTCATATAAAAAATTGTTTTCAAATACCCACTCATATAAGTTATTGTATCCAAATACTCAATTTTGACTAAATGATTGACATATGTATTTGTGGGAGTTTTGTTTTATTCACTTTACTTTATTTTACTTTTACTTTACGTTTATTTTACTTTTACTTACTTTTATCATACATTCACTCACGGGACACTTAATTTTTTTTTATCTACTTCCATTTAAAAATTTCACCTACTCAAATTCTACTCATGAAACTACTACTCGCACCCGCGCGATGCGCATTTTGTGATATAATGTTGGTAAATATTAATTATTTTATAATATAGTGTAAGTAATTTTAGTATATAAAAGACAATATAATATTTAATAACTAATAAAGTGTAGATTTGCTTAAGATAATTCAATCCACAACAATATATTTATATTATACACATCGAATTCACTAATCTATGATTAATACTAAAAACAAAAGCATAAATGTTATGATCTTCAAATCAAAATTGGAAATTCTACATGTAAAGTTTGTAAGTTTTTTAAAAACTTCTTTATACACAACAATTATAGTCGAAACATTTTTTTTATCATCTGTGTTACAAACTAATAGCTTCAGTCACTTAAATTAAATATACTAAAAAAACTAAAAATAATTATGATTTAAAAATCAAATTCAATTATTTAAATTAAATACATGTGTGTGAGTATGTATATATAGAAACATTACACAATAAAATTAGAAATTTTACGTAGGAATTTGATGCAAGCACTGTCAATTATATATTTTCAACCTTTTATTTCAATATAAATTGAATTATATTTTTTTTATTAATATCACTTAACATCGAAGATGACAGATAATTATTCTTTTATAAGTATCACATAAATTAATTGATATACCACAACCCTAATCTTTACAATTTAAGCTCAACACAGAATCAAAATATAGTAGTAGTCTATGATCATGACGACGCCAATATAATTAGAAACTAATCATCTAATTTAAATAATCAGGTGCGTCATATAAATTCAAAACGTGCACTCTCATATAAAAATATACGAAGTCCTAAGTGTAAAGTGAAAGACTAAAAATTTATTTGATTATAAGATATTTATAATTTAAAAAATATTTAAGATGACATATAATTCAGACTAAATACATATTAAATAGGGTTAATTACAAAAAAAAGCACGAACTTATGGTTCAATTTCATTTACAACACGAACTTTAAACGTTAACATCATAAACGCTCAATTTAAAATTTATATCAATTCGACACATAATTGGGCTTATCGGGCTTAAATCGCTGATGTGGAGCCCGTTATCATTTAACCATCCCCATCACCAGTTCATGTGTAATTTTATTTCCAAATCATCACCAAAAAAAAAAACATTTTTTTCCAAAAAAAAAAAAAGAAGAGAGAGGGAGTGAAAGATAGACTCAGATCAATGGGTGAGGCAAAGGGATTTGGATCCCGCCATGGCTGCTGAACCACGGTTGCATCTATACCAGACGCCATCCATGTCACCCCGCCAAGATACGAGTCTCTCTTTCCTATTGCCATATCACCAGCCCAGAAGAATCATGCGTCATCATCATCACAGCCCTTCACTTCATGTATATGTTTGTATGTGTAGAGAGAGAGAGACTAGAGAGAGAGGTGTAAGTGGGGGTGTTGAGCATTGATGGGGTGTTAATAGCCCTACTGAGATAGATCCTATTCCCAGTTCTTGCTAATTTGAACTAGCATATATACTCCTTTCCTTTTCCTGAACTTCTTCCAAGAGTGGCAGTGTTTACCATTTTGCCTTTGGCTTCGGGCTCAGATCCATGGAAGGGGGCAGATAGAAGAAGAATCCGACCACGCCATGGCTGCAACAGAAACACCGTTGCCCAACCGAGATAGGGCCGATAATTTTATTACTGACCGAACGATATGAACTTGAAAAGTTAGAAGAAGACATCTTTTTTTAGCAAAATTTTGGGTGTGTTTTTCCCCCAAATCTTAATTAAGGTTCCTGAAGAAAGTAGTATGTTGAAGATAAGCAATGTGCTTTTAATTTATTGTGAGTTTTTTTTAATCTAAATTACACATGGACTGGTGACAGGGATGATGTGAATGATATTGGGCTCTACATCAGCGATTTAAGCCCGATAAGCCCAATTATGTGTTGAATTGATATAAATTATAAATTGAGCGTTTATGGTGTTAACGTTTAAAGTTCGTGTTGTAAATGAAATCGAACCCTAAGTTCGTGCTTTTTTTTGTAATTAACCCTATTAAATATACATATATGTATAAACACACATCTTTAATAGTGTTATATTTATTTATTAATTTATATTATTATGGTATAAAAATTATCCCCATGCAAATTAATTTTTATTATTGAAATTTTTGTTTGGATATTTATTGTTGATTTTTAATAAATTCCTCAATAAAAATTAATCTAATTAAGATCGATAAAATGAGAATAAATTAATACAATATTTATATAATTAGATCAAATGGATTTAATAGTAAAAAATGCAAAATAAAAAAATTTGTTGATGGGACACTTACAAATATTAATTTAAAAAATACTTAGAATGACATATACTTTCACACTAAATACATTATATATATACATATATATATACGCATCTTTAATAGTGTTACACTTATTTATAAATTATATTTATATTAAATATGAAACAATTATCCCCAAACAAATTAATATTTATTATTGAAATTATTGTTTGAACATTATCTATTGTTGGTGTATAAGAACTTATTCAATAAAAAATAACTTAATTAGTATTAATAAAATAAGATAAACTAATACAATATATATTATAAATTGAATGGATTAAATAATAAAAAATACAAAATAAAAATATTGTTGATGTGACACTTTTTATTTAAAAAATAGTATTTCTGTAAATATCTCAAATGTTTCCTCTATTACTATAGTATATAACTATAGAGATAATTATCTATTTACTTTTTCTTTTGAGTTTCTATACAATAAATATAAAATTAAATGTATTAAATATTAATTTTTATGTATTTTTTTATTAACAAATTTAAAATAAAAGTTATTAATGATTTCTTAAAATGGAAATATTTAATAAATGAGACATTTATTGTAACTATTTTTGGCATAATATTCTACTTATATATATATATATATATATATATATATATAGATTCACATTTCCACTCATTCCACAAAAATTTACATCAATTCCGTAAAATTTCCTCCATAGTTTTTGAAGATGATTGATCTGTAAATTTTGCTCCCATTCCGTAAAATTTCCTCCATAGTTTGATCTGAAAATTTTGCTCCCTTCGCACTTGTGTAACATCTCATTTGTCCCTCAAGAATCGAATCAAGTCAGTCTACAACTTGAAATTTGAATATTAAAGTTTAACTGCATGTAGTTGTTTATTTAGAAATTAGTTTAACGATGTATTCTATGTTTTAGGTTTTATGATTAGAATTGCTAGGTTTCACGAAACAAATAGCGTATAATTAGGGTTGGAATCAAGAATTAGTATTTCAATAGGGTTTCACGAAAACATTTTGGGTTTCCTGAAAGATTTTAGGCATTCACGAAAAGGTTGAACTAATCGTGAAAACCAAATATTTAGGGTTGCACTAATCGTGAAACCATAAAATTTAGGGTTGAACTAATCGTGAAACCATAAAATTTAGGGTTTCACGAAAAGAAGGTGATTTTCATGAAACACAAATGTTGGTCCCTAAACTGCTGGTAGTAGGCTTAGAGGGGGGGGGGGGTGAATAAGTCTACTGTATTTTCAAACTTTTCTTCTTCTATCGGCTCATTTCTAGAATCAGTAACCTTTTGGGAGGTTACTTATCAGAGTGGTTGCGGAAGCTTTTCTCTTTTTACAGAGCCAAGTATAGAGGATATGCAGCCTATCATGGAATATGCAGGTAAAGCAGTAAGCACATAGAGACGCATGGATATATAGAGGTTCGAAGGTGGAGTAATCCTTCTATATCCTCTCTTCCTCTTCTCAAGAGGGAACCTTTGTTAAGCTAGTTGATTTACATAGATCTATCTATTACAACCCTCACTTAACAAGTAAGTAGCAACCCTTCACGCAACTGCTTGCCTACTTTCCCACTGACCCACACAGGATCCTATTCTACCCACCTAGGGTCTTCACTTTCTCTCCTAGAAAGTGGAAAACTTAACAGGACTCTACTCCTCGCACTGAGTACTCCAAGACAGTCCTTTAGAAGGAGTTTGTCTTCTTCTTCTTCTTCTTCAACTAGGTGCAGCAAGCTTTGCCTTCTTTTGCAGGTTGATCTGCTGAAGCTTGCTGCAGGACTGACTGACTAAGTGTGCGTCTTTGGGATATTGAGTGTTTGAGCTTTTCTTCTTTTCTTCTGCTCTTCTAAATACTTTTTTCTTCTATATTGTCTTCCCCCTCTTTCTGCACTTTCTATCTTATGAGTCTTCTCTCTGTTAAGCTCTTCTCTCTACGAGCTTGTATATTCTGTTGTGCTCGCTATCTTCTCTCTCTTGCACACATTCTCTTTTTTTTCGTCAGTCTACTTCTTATTTATAGATTAGGAAATCTGCCAATTGAAGGTAGGTAGGTTCCCTAATCTATAAATGCACTGCACCCCTGACACATTCCAACTTTTCGCTTTCCACGTGTTTTCTTCTGATTGGCTCCTCTTCTCTTCTCTCTACCGGTAACTTCTTTGTGTCTACCGGTAACTTTTAACTTTCTTCCCATGCCAGCTTTATAGCTTCCTCCTCTTGCTTCACTCTGGAGCTTCCTTTTCTGGCTTGCTCCTTCAGGCGGCTTCAGGCTTCTGTATCATGCTGCTCCTGTAGTATGCTTTCGGCATTGTCTCTCAGGTAGCTTTCTGTCTCGCTGCATTCTGCTTCGGTGAGATCTCTTCCAGTAGCTTCCTGTAGTCATCAGTATCCTTATTAGTTTACCCGATTCTTTTTCACCATTCTCTTCAGTGTCCTTCTTTTGACACTTTCTCTAATCTTTCTTTCTTCTGCAGTAACTCTGTCGCAGTAACCTCTCCTAAGATTGGTTATGCTTTAGAGTTAATTTCTTAAGGTTTTGTCTCATCAAAACATATTTAAACGTTTCCAACAATTTCCCCTTTTTTGATGATGACAAAACCTTTGCAGAAGATGAAAGAGTATAATCACTTCAAGCATAGAAAACAACTATATGATATAACAAGATAGAACATACTGCTTTCATTAAATCACATATAGGTCTAAAAGAAAGGGCACAAGGAATGAGCTTTTTAAAGAACAGAAGAAATTTTATTTAGATAAAATATCTATGATACAACGCAGTAAGCAAAGTACAATAAACATCCTATCTAGATTCATTCTTCTTTTCTTCTTGCTCGTTCCTTTATTTTTTTTTCCCCTTTTTCTTGCTTCTGTCTTCTTTCTTCTCTAGCTTTTCCCGCTTTTGGGTGCAAGAGTCTGCTCCCAATTGGTTTTCCTCTTAGTCTAAAGAGAGAGAGAAAAAGGTGAAGAGAAGAGGTTTCTTCGGAAGAGAGTAGGAAAGCAGAAGGAAGAGTTTTGAGAAGAGGGAGAGAGCGATGACACAGTAGCTTGCTGCAGTCTTTCTCTCTCCTTAATCTTACCAACTCTTCCCACTGTTACTCTAGCTCAATTCCTTGGAAAAAATCATCCAACATCCCCTCTAACATCTTCTTGTGGAGGGGCTGAAATCTTCTCTTCTTCTCCTATGGAAGACTTTTGATCTTTCATGATCCTTCGCAGTTTTTTCCCCCTTTTTGACATCATCAAAAATGAGTTAAGCTCTGGGGTAACTGGAGAGGGATCCTTTCACTCTTTCTCCGACCTTTAAGAGGAGAAGTTGGGTGCATGCCCTCAAGCTCCCTCAAGACTGAGGTAAGGAGAGAATACTAGAAGACCAAGTCTTCTGAGAAAGACTTACTTAACATGTGACAAGCGTGAGAGGTGACTATACGTATTTTGGGGTGTGCTTTGTTGATTAATTATTTGCAGAAAATGTGTTCTTTGGAAAGAATGAAGAGAAGGGTTTCCAACAATCTGGTGCCATTACGTATAGAGGATAAGAGAGAGAGAGGATATTTGTATATGCTTAATGAAGAAAAAGGAGTGCAAGAATTTATAGAGTTTGAGATACTCCCTGTTGCAGTTAGATCTTCAACAACTTTCCACAATTTCCACAGTTTTTCCTTTTCCTGAAGTGCGTGGTCAACAACTGGTTTTCCACCCTTGGATCCTTCTGATCGTACGACTGAGATCCTTCTTGGGTTCTGAAAAGGTAGTCTATTTCTGGAAAGGTGATCCACTTTTTATGCACACACGTTACCAAGAAGATTTTTTAGTAAGTGCTCTAATTTGTAACCTCCAAGTGATCCCTTTGTCCAGTGATATAACAACCAAGATATATTTAGTTATATATATATGTATATATATATGAGATTGTAGCAAGAAAAAAATGCCTTTAATTGCTTCATTTTATTTAGCCCAAAATTCTTATTTATTTGGATCCAAATCATATATTTTTTATCTAGCCCAAATCTTGGCCCATATGTTAGCAAATAAATTGAGAAGACAAAATTGATCTTTGCTTCAAACTTTCCAACTCATACACATTGATATATGGGCAATTCTATACACACCCCAACCTTAACTAAACACACCCCATCTATACACACATTCATTTTTTTATTATTTTAAGGAATGTGTGTATAGATGGGGTGTGTTTAGTATTGGTGGGGTGTGTATAGAATTGCCCTTAATATATATATATAGATATACACGTGTGAATTTTTTTGGGGATAAAAGCATTTGGACAAATATCTACCTTTTACATCTTTATCTTTCCATTTCATCTTCTTCTCCTTCTTTTCTTTTGCTTCGACTTGCAGGAAAAATATTGAGAAGGGGTAAAGATTTATTTACAAAATTTTGTTCTTATTGTTATAGAGTTGTATCTATTTTTGTTTGTGCATATATATGTATATATCTCTCCAAGTCTTTCTCTCTCTCTCTCTCTCTCTTGTTCGATTCTGCCGCCGACAGTCGGGGGGCGACGCCGTGTAGGTGTTGGGGGCAGCGCCGCCGGCGGTGGCGCTGCGTGTGTGTGTGTGCGTGGTTGTGTACGTGTGTGTGTGTTGTGATTGTGAGGGGATGAGTGTGTGCTTGGTGTTGGATGTTGCTGTGTCGGGGGGAGGCGCCGCCACTCATGGCGGCGCCGTGCAGGGGCTGAGCCGGCGACTGGCCAGTCGCCGGCAGTGGGCTGGTGTGGCGGCAGGAGTTGGGTAGGGGGAGCAGGGGAGGGGAAAGGGAAGGGGAAGAGGGAGAGATTGTTTTGCAATTTGATTTCTTAGAAGGACTATATTGCAATATTGATCCAAATTCTTGATTTTATGTATTTCATCCCTAAAATTTATGATCTTGATTTATGCAATTCAACCCTAAGTTATGTAATATTGCATTTTAATCATTGTATTATGATTAAATTATAATTGAACTTTAGAACTACACCGGAATTATATTACGAAACCAAAACTTAAACGATAAATGTATTTAGATTATTGTACCGCGTTATAGACTTTGATTTAATCCACGATTGATAAACAACGAATTAAACCTAAAAATAGAGAAACACCCTAGTTCGTTTAAGTTATAACCTTAATTACGAATCTTCAATTAATATCGTATATTAGAAATTTAATATTTTAAGTATTCTATAGGTATTTAAGATAGAGTTAATTTGATAGATTATTTCATTTATAGATGATCAAGTTAAGTATTAAGATGAGCTTCTACATTATGTAGGAAATACGAAAGAAAGACAAGATTAAGGAAGGGGACGATGAACCGCAATCGAACTTTTGATAATTAAGGTGGGGGTAAATGCTTGATGTTTACGGCTTTATTTCAATGAACATGATTAGCGATTATGTTATATGTGATTAAAGTAATTATGGTACCTTTATGGGATCTGAACGTTGACCTTCAGCGTTTATTTCCAATATAATGTGAATTATGTGTAATGTTAATGTCCATGGTCATGGTGGAATTCCAATTCACGGCGGATTAAATACCCGAAGGGTTTCAAATATGGCCCTTTCACGCTGGACTTAAAGGCTCCAGGTTTCATGGTGGGCTAGCTACCCGAGGGTTTCAATTATGGCCCATTTATGTTGGACGTAAAAATTCCAAATCATGCCGGGCTTAAAAACCCGAGTAACGTTATGATGATTCAATGTGATTACGTGTAGTGAATAATTGATGATTGTAATGACGTGTTTATGTGTACCCCTATTTCACCCCACTGAGTGATTTTTCTTGCACTCACCCCTATATGCTTAAATGTTTTAGGACAGGGTACGCGGACGTGGAATGCCAGTAGCCGATATTATCAAGGTTATAGAAGATTTTACTAAAGAGTTTTATTTTACAAATTCCAAATATGTTTAATTATGTAAATGTATTATTTCTATCACTCCTTTGATAATATTAAAAGTGTGTATGGAAAGGAACAAATTTCATGGTAATCGTTTCCGCTGCATTTTTCCCAAAAGTTCGTGTTTCGTAAGAACTTTTTATGGAATAATATTTCACAGATATTTCTGAATTTATTTATCTTAATTATTATATAAAAAGTTTATTTATTTAGTAAGTAACGCCAAAGCAAGATTTTATATTTTTAAGAAACGGGGCGTTACAAGTGACTTGATGATAAGTTATGATGTCAAGAAATTTAGTGCCCAATATATTGGTGTCTAGCATCCTGGTATACAGCGACCTGGTGTTCAGCGATCTAGTATCCAGCATCTTGGTGTTTAGCGTCCTGGTGCCCAGCAACCTAGTATTCAGCAATCTAGTATCCAACATCTGGTATCTACATCCTGATATCTAGCGTCCTATCATCCAGTGACCTAATTTCCAATCAGCCTGGTATCCAGCATCCTGATGTCCAACATCATGTTATCCAGCGATCTAGTATCCAACATCCTGGTGTCTAGCGTTCTATTGTCAGAACTTTATCCTTGTTCCTTAATATTGATGAGTCATTCTACCTTTTCCACTGACTTGATGACAAGTACTCTAATATCTAATAGCTTAGTATCTAGTAGCTCGATGTCTAGCGTCCTGGTGTACAACGACCTAATGTTCAGCGACCTAGTATCCATCCATCTGATATCTAGCGTCCTGATTTTCAGCGTCCTGATTTTCAGCGTCCTGTTATCCAGTAACCTAGTATCCTAGCAACCTGGTGTTTAGTATCCTAGAGTTAGAGTTTGTCATTTTGTCAATGGATCCCCCTAAATTCAATAGCCTTTTGTCAGAGGCATCTGCAAAATAAGTTTTCTTGTATAGATACTCAGGCTGACCGGATAAACAATGTCAGGTCTTGTATTTGTCAAGTATATCAACAAGACGACTAAACTCCTGTAAATGTTTTTGCATCAACCTTTGCTGGTCCATCATTTAGTTGCAGTTTTTAGTTCACTGGCAAGGGTGTTGATATTGGTTTGCAGCTGCTCATCTGAAATTTTTTAATACTTCTTCAAGATACTTTTCTTAAGAAATGAAAATCTCTCCTTTAGATTGACGAACTTAAATTCCAAGAAAATATGTCATCAATCCCAAATCAATCATCTCAAATTATGCCATCATTGCCCTTTTGAATTCTTGAACTACGATTGGATTTGTTCCTATGTAGATCAAGTCGTCGACGTAATTAAAGACAAACAATAAGAAAATCTTGGGCACATTTCTTTATATATAAGAACGGCTCATTCTGACTTCGTTCAAATCCATTTGCTCGAAAATAATGGTCAATCTTGCTATTCCATGCTCAAGACGCTTTTTTGAGCCTATATAAAACTTTTCTGAGCGGATAAACTTTTCCTTCTTGTCCTTGGACAATATCGTCTGCTGGCTGCTCCACATAAACTTCTTCTAAGATGACATTGATAAAAGCGGATTTGACATCCAGTTGGTAAATTGGCAGCTCCAATTGAGCAGCTACAACTAGGACAATGCAAATTGTCTCCATTCGTGCCATCGGTTCAAATGTCTTTGTGAAGTCAACTCCGGGTTGTTGAGAATACCCTTTTGTGACTAAGTGGGCTTTTATGCTTGTGAATTGAACCATCATCCTTAAATTTTGTCTTGTACATCCATTTGACCCCGATCACATTTTAACCGTCTGGTAGGTCTACAAGATCCCATGCATTATTTTTTATCAATGCAAACAATTTCTTCATTCATAACATTTTGCCAAATTTCTTCTTCTACAGCTTCGTTATAATTTTGCAGTTCGTAGCATAAAGTGCGACATCACATGAATCATAGATGTCACTTAAGCTTCAAAATTTTATTACAAGACTCTCCGACTCCGAATCAAGATTGTCATCATCTGAGATCCTGACACCTCCACTTATACTTGGTTGATCAATTAGATTTGGTGGAATCACAGGTGACGTTCGTTCAGATCTAATATTCTGGCCATCACCCAATGCCATGACTGCATTTCATCAAATATAACATCTCGAGAAACTGTAAGTTTATTTGTCCTTGGATCAAATAAACGATATCCTTTAGACTCATCGCCATAACCGATAAAAATAAGTTTTTCTCTGTTTTCATCAAATTTTTCCCTTTGATGTGCTGGGATATGAGAGTACACAATGCAGCCAAAAACATTAAAATGATTACCGGAGGTTTTCTCTGATACCATGCCACATATGGAGTTTTAGTTTGGAACCACCTTTGATGGTGATCAATTTAAAATATATACTGCGACATTTATATCTTCTGCCCAGAAGGTTTTTGGGAGTCCTTTACCTGTCATTATGCTTCGACCCATTTCCACAAGGGGAATTCTATACACACCCCAAACATTGCTAAACACACCACATCTACACACACATTCATTTTTTTATTATTTTAATGTTCATGCGTATTGTTGGGGTGTGTTTAGTATTTTTGGGTGTGTATAGAATTCCCCTTTCCACAATAGTCCCATTTTTTCACTCGGCAACACCATTTTGTTGTCGGCTGTACCGAACTGTCAATTGCCTTTAGATCCCTTTCTCTTTGCAATAATCCACAAAAGCTTTCCCAATGAATTCTCCTCCACGATTAGTGCAGAGAGTTTTTATTTTTACACCCAACTGATTTTCCATGAGTCTCATGAACTCCAAAAATTTTGGAAATGCTTTAGACTTTTGTTTGAGAATGTAAACCCACATCATTTTGATGTAATCATCCACGAATAAGACGAAGTATTTGTAACCATTGAGAGATTGAGTTGTGTCGGTCCACAAATATCGGCATGTAACAACTCGAGAGAAGCTTTAGCTCTATTTGCAATTTTCAAAAAATACATCCTTCACATGGACCTTGTTGGTCTGGAAACTTTGGAAGCCCAAATACCATTTTCTTTTTCTTTAGCAAACTTAAGCCTTTGTAGCTCAAATGCCCATACCTGAAATGCCAAAGATTATGGTCTCCATTTGTCATGTTTTGTAGAGCAACTTTTTGGGATATAGTGGTAGATTGAGAGGAAACACTTGGTTCAAACTCATCTTGATTTTTGCAATTGTCAGATTCTTTAGTTTGTCAATAATGATACAATGATCATTATCGAACTCCACCATATAATTTTTCTTTAAAAGCTGACCGACACTCAATAAATTAGAGTCATTTCTGGAACATGGAGAACATCTTTGAAAATGTTGGTTTCATCTTTTTTTATCTTGACTGCAATTGCTCCTCTTTCACAGATTTTGAGGGATTTGATGTTTTCAAGTTTCACTTCAGACGAAAAAGATTCATTAAGATCCATGAAAATATTTATATCCGGACGTTTGGTTGCTCCATCCGCTGTCCACATACCAAATATTCTCAAGTTGTAACTCATAATAAAAGCAAGAATAAAATATCTAATCAGATTTACTCTTTTCAGAGAATTGGCCTCATTTGGCTCACCATCATTGATACCAACAACTTCTTTGAGATTGAGTAGCGTTTCGGCATTTTTTGTATTTATTCCAGTAGCTAGTCGTGTCATGATCGTGTCTTCTGCAAATGCGACAATAAAGGTCAGAATTTTGATTACTATATCTAGTATTTGAGTTGTCTCTTCCTCCTCGACCTCGACCACGTGTCTAAAAATTTTGGTATCTTCCATGACCTTTTCCTCGTGATACTTTTTATATCATCACGTTCTTTTTATCTTGCGAGTTATCTTTCTTGTGAGGCCTATTTATAGAAGTTAAAGAGGTGTGGTGTCTTTTCATAAAAGACACATTTTGGTTTGAAAGATGTATTTTCATGATTAGACATTTTTTCGTGAAAAGATGTATTTTCATGATTTGACATCTTTCGTTTTAATTGAAATCTTTTCATTATGAGACTCCTCTTGGTATGAAACAATCAACCTCTTTGTCCTTTGTTGCATCAGGTGACTCTACTGCATCGAGTAATCCTACAGCAGATAGTACTGCAACTTCTGCCAGTACCGGGAGACCTGCCTCTGCAACTTTCTCCGTCGTTGCATCATCGATGACTTCAGCATCGAGAAGACCTGCCAGTACAGACCTAATGATGTCTAATGGCTCCTTGTCTTTTGCAACATCTTCCTGATACTTTGGTGAATCCTCGTAGTCAACCGCTCCTCCTCCTTGCTGATCTGCTGAAGCGTCACAATCGGAGGTAGACTACTCATCACTGTATCAAAGGTTGGAGAACTCCCTGCTTTCATCATGGAGTCGTCAAATTGCAGTGATTTGATGGGGGTCTCAATTCTCCTCTCTTCATGGATGAGTTCCAAGGATTCGTGCAGCTGCGGTGCATCACAATCATCTGCTGGCTTGAGTGCTGCATCCTTTGGAATAGCCTCACCCATAGATGAATTTGCCTCTACAATAGCCGTCAGGGCAATCTCTGTTGTTTCATCGGCTTCTTCGGGCTTGGATTGCTTGCGCCCCTTTCTCACCGTGATTGTGGAAAAGTAAGCCTTAGTTGCAGTAATCCTTTCATGTGCGTCTGCAGAAGGGATATAGTCAAGCAGCATCTTGACATCCTGAGTTCCAGCCCACAGCATGAGAGATTCTTCCATCACGGTCCAATCCTCCTAGTTCTGCAGCATCCAACTCTCCTGCATTCGCATCTCCTTCCAGATAGGGAGACTGGTCATATTCTGCTCATCAAAAATCTTGAAGGATGGCTTGAAAATGTCTTTCACCAGCCCCTCCATAATCTTTTTTGCCTCATCCTCCTTTTGTTGTAGGGAGAGGATTGCGGCTCTCTCACTCTTGCCCGACTTCTCCTTCAGCAGCCTCTGGATTAGCCTTTTGCACATCCTCTTCCAGGGCCCATTCTTTTTCCGAAGAACTCTCATCTTCTTCTTTGTTGCTGATGTAGATGGAAGTTCAGTTGCTCCTACTGCAACTTCCGGGGTATTTGCTGAACCCATTACACCTTCACCGGTGGGTTCCTCTGTCTTCTCACCATCATCTGCAAAACTATGAAATTTATGGAGAGTTTTTGATAATTTGATAATGAAGGATAGCGAAAATGTGCAAGATTTTTTTTTCTAGATTATCAATTGTTGTGAAACAAATAAGAGGATATGGAGATACTCTAGAAGAGAAAAAAGTTATTGAAAAAGTCCTACGATGCTTGCCAGCAAAGTTTGAACATGTAGTGGCTACTATTGAAGAATCCAAAGATTTATCAAAATTATCTTTGGATGAACTTACGAGATCTCTTGAAGCCCATGAAAAGAGGATGAACAGGTTTTCAAGTCAAGTTCCAAATGTTGTTTTCGTTCGCTGGAAAACTTTTTGATTCGTTGTGCTGCGATCCTTAAATTAGTAAGTCATTGTATATTGGGGACATGTGTTGTAGACCGTATAATACTGAATACGGGGCAATTTCATCTAATGGAGAAAGAGTTCAACTCTTGTCTCGACTTTCCGTATTTGTTACTTCAAGTCATCTTTAAGTGCACCACATATTTTCCAACAAAAATTAGCCCTGTATATATTGCAATTGCTTATATACACCAGGCGCATCGATCTAATTAGATTGACTTGACCCATGAGTATATTTCATGCACCCTGCGTGCATTTCGTGCCCACACATGCACACCCTTCACAAGAAAAATAAGTATTTATGACAACAAAATGTTGTTGTAAAAATCTTAATAATTGTCACAAATACATTTTGTGGAATCAAGTTGTCGCTAAATTATTATTGCAACAGTTTTATTATAAATAGTTTTTTTGCGATGACATTGTTATCAAAAATGTATTTTCGCCGACAATGTTGTCGTGAATAAGTCATTTGCCATTACTTTTTGTGACAACATATTTTCAGTTTATATTAAAAAATTGCTATAATTTGTTGTCGCAAAAACTAGACTTTTTGCTATAATATTTGTTGTTCAAAAAAATATTATCGCAAATACTCCTTTATATTGTAGTGCATGCACCCCATGTCCAACCCACTTTTATTATGTGCGTCTGACATTTTAGATATGTTCACATAATCATTATATTATGTTAATGTAATTACCTTCATGCTCTGATAGTTTAACCTTTTATAGTGAATTACACACATATAATACATTTCAGACATTTTATTATGATAGTTTAATTTTTATGTTACAATTTACTAATATAAATTTTACATTTTTGAAATGTTATGATATTTGTACAAATATCTTATATGAATTCAACATGAAAGTTAAATTATTATTAAATAAAGGTACATGTATACTACATGAATTTTTTATATTGTAAAAGTCTAAATAATATCATTTCAAGATTATGATATTTGTACATAAAAATTATACAGATTTATAACATAACAGTTATTGCATAAATGAAAAAAAGTTATATATATATATATATTTATATCAATTAATTACGATAAATTATACACAAAATGAGTCTTGTTGTTTTTACACATAGACTATGTCCATTGTTGGCAGTTGAGTTTTGTTAAATTAATAGAGACGTTGTTCTATAAGTTTTAAGCGGTCCATGTTGTTAATGATAAAGAAAATATTCTCCATTTCAATTTACAAATCTCAAAAATAAAGACAATGAGATATAATAAGGATATTCTAAGTGATTGATCTTTTATTTGGTAGTGTCTGAAAAATGAATTATATATATTCTAGTTAGTGATTTAACTTCTCACAAATTTGGTTATATATGTTTAAAAAGTTCGGGAATTTTGAATGTTTAGTACATTTGAAAGCACCTATTCTTGTAGTTCTTTGTATTGATACTTATAATATAATTATAATAAAAATAAGAAATTCTAGAATTAAATTATTAACAAAAAAGAAAAAAGAAAAAAAAAAGGAGGATGCAAATATTGTGGCGACACTATGTTTTTTTCTTTACCTTTTATTTTATATTTACACTTAGCAATTTTGTGTTGGTGCATCATAGAATAACAACTTGTGCTACTTTTCAAGATCTTAGTCCTACCAATACAAACACAAGCCCCACCAAAGAGATATATACCACTTCTTTTCACTCAAATGTTCATGCTAAATAATATAATAAATTAAATTTGCATGTGTACAATCTTACGTGGCGACCGGTTTCTGACGTGGATGGACTAAATATAGTATTGGACAAACCTTCTAACTCATCACACGCGCAAACCCTAAGCAAAAACATGGCTATCACTGTTTTTTTTTTTTCTCTTTCTAGGGTTAGGGTTATATATACCCATGTCTACCCCTCACAATTTTACATATCGATTCACATCAAAAATCCATATCTAGTGCTTCTTTCTCATTTCTCTTATCTATTCTCAAATCAAAATACGAAAAATGTCTCTTGTTCCTAGTGTAATGGGGTGCTTTTGGTGCAGAAAACACTTGGAAATTGTGGGCACCGGTCACGAATGCTATGAATATATTTCATATATAATGATAGCTGAAGGTGATGACGACGATGATGGAGACTATGATTACGCTCCTGCTGCGTGATAAATGGATCGAGCATGGCTAATTATATGGTTTAATTTTATGAGATGAGGTAGTATTGATCTCCAGTATTACAACTTCATAATTAGGAGTGGTCAATTATATTAGTAATTGGAGACAAATCTTGTCTAGTTTAAGTATGAGTTGTGAGATTTAGGCTATGTGAATTATAAATTGTAGAATTACTAAGACCTTTGGTCGTATATTATACACATATTTGAATTTATATGTAAGCTATAAAGTATTTAGTCAAAGTTAAAAATTGAACTAATCAGCATCCTACATATATATTATTAAGATATTATTGTAGCTTATTATTCTGTGAAATTAACTCTAATTTATAATATAACCTTTTTTTTTTTTTGCGATCCTTCTAATTAAATTAATATGAATAGGAGAAAGTACTATATAATGACGAAATATTATGTGCTCATAGTTAATGTCCCTCTTGAGAAATATCAATTTTAGTTCCGTAAATTAGGTCCTCTCCACTTTTTGTGCATCAAGTTTAAGTTTTCCAATGTTAATCCTTTAATTATCGATTGTTTCAAATTTTAATCATTTTTTGTCGGAACAACCAAAATTGCTGACGTGAATATCGGAAAAGAGTTTTTTTTTTTTGCCCCATAATATAGGGGGTCTGGCATTTTTGCATAGGAATGTATCGGGCTGACAATTTTGCCCCGTATTAATTACAAATTGTGCAAATGTTGCCAAATTTCAGCCCGAACTGCTTAATTGGGGTTGAATTGCTGATGTGGACCAATTAAGCAATTCGGGCTGAAATTGGGCAACATTTGCACAATTTGTAATCAATACGGGGCAAAATTGTCAGCCCGATACATTACTGTGCAAAAATGTCAGACCCCCTATATTACGGGGCAAATAATAATAATAAACTCTATCCGAAAATTTGATGTTGCTATCAGAAAATTTGACGTGACAATCGGAAAATCTGACGTGTCAGTCGGTGAATCTGATGTGGCAGTCGGAAGGAATAAAATTGAAAAAATCAATAGTTAAATGACTAAAATTGAAATGTTTAAATTTGATGCACCAAAACTGAAAATGGCCTAAAGGGGAGTGAAATTTATACTTACCATATATATATGTAAATATATGTATATATAGGCAAAAACTTTTATGAGTAAGATCCGTGCACCTGACCGACCGTTCACGCGCCCAAAACACGCCTCCCACTCTCATGCACGCGCTCCCACGTGCTGAACACTTGTGCTGAAGCTCATCCAAAATTCGCTCCAATAGACCAACCTTTGTGTATAGTTAAACCAACCTTTGTGTATAGTTAGACCAACCATGTGTAGGTAGGTCTAACTATATACAAAGATGTGTCTAACATATATAAAGGTATGCTTAACTATATAAAACGGTATGTCTAACATATACAAAGGTATGTTTAAGTATACATAAAGGTATGTCTAACACAACGTAAAGGTATGCCTAACATAACGTAGTGGTATGTGCCAAGATTCAAAAATCAAGCCAAAAAAAGACAAGACATGGAATTTGGGCATAACTGGTATGTTTAACATAGCTTAAAGGTATGTCTAACATAACGTAAAGGTATGTCTAACATATACTATTAGTATGTGATTTTTTTCAAAAATCATGAGCGAAAAAAAATAAAATAAAAATAGTGCGGTCCCCCTAACCCGAATCCGACCCGGATGCATGGATCTAAGATTCATGCACCTGATTCACAAGAGATTTACTCATATATATATTAATAACCAAGTATATGTGTCTCTAATAATGAGTACTCTCAAAAGCTATTTACATGAGATTTAATTAATTAAATTAAACTTAATAAAATTAAAAAAAATTAAATATTATCTCTGAACAATAAATTTAGTATAAAATATAGTATAATATGATTAATGTATTATTTAGTTTTTTAAATGTATTTGTGTTTGTAAAGGAATATAAATATTTGTTTTAAATATTTATATTGTTGTGTTTATTATATTATTCAACATTTCCAACAAACTAATTTTATTTTCTTTTTACTGTTAAAGTTTAGAATAATTTGAATTTTCTTTTGAATCAAATGATAAAAAAAATAAAAGTTGAAATAATATTTTCAAATAAATATCATAATTTATTTTAAAAAATTATTATAATAAGAAAATTACATAGGTGGTCTTACTTTTACATATATAAAGATTAACACAAATTTTTAGTTAGACTTTTATTTTTTGAAATTTAGTTTTCAAATAAATGTCATAATTTACTTTAAAATATATATGTGCAAAAATTAATTGTCAATTCATTAATAGTACTAAATTTGAATTATTGTTTTATTCATACCATCTTCATTTTATTTTTTAATTTTTATATTTATATTTTTGTCGAATTATTTTAATATATCTATATTTAAAATATAACATATGATATTTAATTTAACGAATTTTGCTAAAACTCAAATAAATGTCATAAATTATTTAGTAATATTTCTTTTAAATATTACTTTAATGTCATTAATTTACCATGCATATTAAAAGTTATTGCATTTAAAAATACAATTTAATAAAGATTTTATTTAAAAAATTCTTATATTGTGAAAAATTGTGAGCTTGACACACGTGGTATAGGTGGTTATATATATATATATATATATATATATATATATATATTGAGTATGGAGTTAAAATCATCAATAATAACAAGTATTAATACTAGCTACGTGTCACATAATTTAATAGGGTATATAAGACTTGTTGTCAAATCTTCTCACAATGTGATTGATCAACACAACTAATAACCCACAAATACTATTTCTTATAAATTATCAGTTTCATATAATTTCTTTATGAATTTAATTAGGGTTACTAAAATCGGTCCCAACGACTTAAGACAAGATTTAGCAAAAATGGCAAGTACTATAACAAATTTCAAATTCAAATATACTATTTGTTTTTTTTTTTTTTTATGTCAGGATGCATCTAGCTACCTACTAGTTTAGACACAAATATTCAGATAAAATGCGTCAATCCCCCTTGTAATTTGAAAAATGTTGCGTCGGTTCCCCCTATGTTAAAAGAATGACAATGTTTACACCTGTAATTTAATAAATTTTGCACACTCTTCCTCTCAATCAAATGAGTGTTAATGGTGATAACTTTTGTACTTAGGCAAAAACTTATATGCACTCACGCAAACTGATCGATGGTCTATTTCTAGCCTATACCGCAAGTGTACGGTGTCAACTATAGATAAGACGAGTAAAGTCGATCCCACAGAGACTAGTGAATTAAAACGATGTTAATTACCTAATTAATTTACCTAATTTTATCTAGGTGACCGAATTGAGAGAATTGAATCTAATTAACCTATGTCTAAAAACAAATAAATGGAATAAAATATGGAACAAACAAATTGTCAAGAAATATCTAGATTCAAAGAGAGATCCTAAGACAACGATTTCATTATACATCAATCAAGTTTACTTATCTAGCAAAAATCAACGTCAAATCCAATTATTTTATGTGCAATCACGATTGTAGATTAACCCCTCTCTCGAGCAACTTAACCCGTTGATTGATTATTAATGTTTGTATATCTACCTCGCAATTAATAACCAACTCCTGAAAGCTCCTAAGATCGTATTCTCACCTCAATTATTTACCAATCTCTCGCTCCAGGCAATTTAATTGAGTCATGCATTCCTCAATCTATAATCAGATATTTTCTCTCGATCTCAATTCAATTAATTAGAGCATGCATAAATTTCATCAAGATTCACACATGGAATAAGCATAAGGAAGCATGAATAAAATATCATGGACTAGAGGAAAGATAAAACTAGATATTCAACAAGAAATCCATAGAACTACTCTCGTGTCCTAAGATCACGAGACCCCTAGCCAAAAATCATGTTCGTAAAGCAAAATAAATTACAAAACGACATGATCAAAACTAGAAATAAATCAAAGAAAATCTTATTGAATTTGTGATTGTTGGTTGCTCCTCTTGACTCTTGAATCTTTCAATCCTTGCTTTCTTGCTTGCCCTCAAAATGTGGATGTGTATTTGGATTTGGTTGTATCCTTGTGTATCTTCGTATCGTTCCTTTTACCCAAGTCCTAATTTGAATTTAAGCAGGTGAAAATCGGACTTGAAATAAGTTGTATCCAAATAGGAGTCCAAATAGGATTAAAAAGCCGCTACCCGACCATCGACCCGGCCAAGTGACAAGGGTGGCCCAGAATCCCCGCTTTCAGCCTTGATTCAGCCCTCCTCCGCTCATAATTGGACTTCGACTTCTTCATGAAAAATGTGAACCTTCGAGTTAGCTATCCAATGCCACTAATTTTAGCCCAATATCAGTTTTATACACCAAGTTATACTGAATTTACTCAACCCCTGTCATGACGAAAATCAGGACATTCTTACACAAATTTTAACTTCTCATACTATTCTGCACTCTTGGAGGGCGAATTGATGAAAATTTTCAACATAAAAGTTGTAGAAATCCCTCTTAGCTTTTTAACAAGACAAGAAACATTGAATTTGGACTTCTAGAGCTCGAGATATTATGTTTCTCCCATAACTGCGCGTTATCGATTTTCTATCTCGACTCCAACTTGGCGTTAAATTTCATTGGACTTCCATTTTGTGCTAAAACCTATCAAATTCCTTTCAAATCAATTTACATTGCCTACATACGATACTTATATATAAAAGTAAAACAATTGGGATAATTGCAATTTTGCCATTTTTCGCTCAAGAAAATTCCATTGATATTTTGGTTGATAAAAAAATTCAAAAAATTAAGTAATTTTGTGAAAGATGTTGACAGATTAAATAATTAATCTCTTATGCATCTTAATTACACATGATTATATATATGCTCTATGAACTTCAATTTAAACTAAATTTGTTTAGTTGTTTAGCTTGTTAAACGAGCCATTTATCAGACTTTCTCAAAACCACTCACGACCTTTACTAAAGGATGAGACAAAAGACACCACACTCATTTCTAAGGACATCACACTCATGAGTTGTTATGAGTTAGTGAAATGAGTGTGGTGTCCCTAGAAATAAGTGTGGTACCTTTAGTTCCATCCTAATAAAATTATACGAATCAAACTTCTCCCAATTTCTTAAATACCATCAAAATCACAACATTTTATCAAATTAATCTGAGAACCACAATATACAATTGCCAAGGAGCATGAAATGCTTTAGTGCAGATGACAAGTGGTGTATATATATATATATATATATATATATATATATATAAATGGTACATCTTATATGAGATGTGGACCTTATGTAAGATGGAGATAATTTGCATCAATAAGACGACTCAAGTCATTCAATATAATCAATATCATTCTCACATAAAATCATAAAAAAATTCATAGTATAACACCTTATATAAAACGATGTCACGTGAGTTGTGTGTTATATATATCAACTCTCGGAAAACTTGGTGATAAGGATATGGGAGATAATTATTTATAGATGGGCTATAGAATTGGACATTAAAGTTAAAATGGGATGGTCTTAACTAGAAAAGATTGATGGTTGGGCTAACAATTATAATAACAAAAAAAAAAATAGAGTGATACTATAAACATCCCATAATTTACTTAACACACCTCATTTTTTCACAAATAAAAGATATAAAAGTACACTTTTGAAGTGTCACTACTAGAATTTACCTAAATTCCAACAGAAATATTCCAACAGAAATATTCCAACAGAATCAATTACCGTTGGAATTTTAAACAATTCCAACGGAATTTCCAACGGTTAAATAGACTGTTGGAATTTCCAACGGCAATTCCGACGGAAAATGAAGTCGTTGGAACAAAACCGTTGGAATATCCGTTGGAATTAAGAATTCCAACGGTTAATGGTCGTCGGAATTGTTAAAAAATGCTCAAAATCGTCGGAATTTCCAACGGTTAAATAGACTGTTGGAATTTCCAACGGCAATTCCAACGGAAAATGAAGTCGTTGGAACAAAACTGTTGGAATATCCGTTGGAATTAAGAATTCCAACGAAAATTCCAACTGTTAATGGTCGTCGGAATTGTTAAAAAATGCTCAAAATCGTTCCAACAGTAATTCCAACGGTATAAATGCCGTTGGAATGTCTTTTTATCCTAGGTTAATTACACAACTTCCCTCTTCTCTCACACAGTCTCATCCCTAATTTCCTACAATGAAGAAGAATTGTGAAGATGATGGATTTCTGGAATGGTTAAAGAGGAGTCATCAATGAAGTTGCATCCTTCAAGCTGCGATTCTCTCTCTGTATTTTTCTGCCATGGCTGACCTTATCTCTCGGGGTAATTTTGTTGAAGATAGGGTTTGGTTGCAGTGTATTTCGTGAGTTGTGATGCTTTCTGCGAGCTCTCCAGAATTTGCTTCTTCTCATTAAACCCTCGCACTTCGGATTTCACTTTTCCTCCGCTTCTATTTGTTGTATTTCAGAAATTTGATTTTTCCCCCTTTCTGGAGGTACGATGTTCATCTGTTTTCTTTTAGTGTTTCTAAGTTTTCTGTTGTTACACTTGGTGTTGGTGGGGCTGTGACTGCAACTGGAAGTAACTCTTGAGGTGGGATTCTTTGGGGAATTTTGCCCATTTTGTGATTGGTTCATTGTGAGATATTCTACGAAATTCTGAGATTGTTGCCTATATTTAATTTTCAGGCAAAAAATAGTCGTGGGAATGCTAGAAAGAAAATATGCAAACAATCTCCACATATATCAGTTAAATTAAGTGATTTCCAGCACAATTTCGAAACCATTTATAAACCCTGTTTTGTTTTGGTATGTTTTAAGGTTTCCATGAGTAGTGTGTTAAGGTTAGATGCCAAATTGGTGGTGCCTACTTGTTTAGAGCGATCATCAGCCTCCTCTTTCTACTTGTTAAGGTTAGAATGATTACTTGGTTAGTAATCATTCTAGTGTTGTTTTGTTGGAACTGTAGTCAGTAGTTGTATTAGTTTGTACGTGTTTATGAAATTATTGTGATTTGGGAGTTAATGAAAACTCCATATTAGACATGTGTAAAAGGTGATGATTTTGCTTGTCCATCCGAATGATTGGACCGATGAAATTAATTTATGTGATGTGTGATGTTGATTTTGTTGTTTATTTGAATAATTATGAACTTATATGTTTGGGTTTTAAGATTCATGGCGAATTGGATTAGGTTGAAATTCTTGTTCCTTGTAAGAGTTTATCTTGGCAAAGCAGTTAAGCCAATTATGGGCAATGAGCTGCTTTGAATGCTAATCGACTTTCATGAATTGCCTCTCGTTATTTTTGGCAACTCAAGCTCAGTTGGGTTGGGTGTCAATGGAGATGAGACATGGGATTAAAACATGAACTCATCTCTGATTTTGGAAGTTTGATGATTTTGGAAGTTTGGGTGTCAATGGAGATACCTTCTTCCATAGCTTTAGCTGTCCACGGATTGCTTTCTTACATTTTTCGAGTTCATCTTAGCAAAGCGGTCGAGTCGTTTAAGGGCCATGAATTGCTTTGAATGCTAATGGACTAACTTGAAGTTCTTTCTCCATCTATTTATTGTCACACAAAATTAATCGGGTTGCAAACTCGAGAAGCACCTTCCACAGTGTACTACCTCCGAGTCTTCTTCAAGGGTAGCTCCTACTACTTCCGATAATGTTGAGTTGAGCAATGATGGTAATGACTATTAGGACTTGTTGGTATTTTAGGAACCTCTTGAATCTGTTGGTATTTAGGTATATCTATGATTTGCTAATGTTTTGGGCATCTTTAGACTTTGTTGGCATTCCGGGCACGTTTAGGATTTGTTGATGTTTTGGACATCTTCAGAATTTGTTGGTATTCCCGACATGATGGTTATTATGACGATTTCTATGATATCTAGGTTTTGCTTATAAGGTTTTTGAAATATATTTTGTTTAATGCAAATGAAAATTCCAACAGAAAATATACCGTTGGAATAACTATTGGAAATAAAAAGTTTTTTATCCAAAATTCCAACGGAACAAATCTGTTGGATTAATAAAAATTCCAACAACCTAAAATTCCGTGGGAATTCTCTAAATAATTCCAACAGTAATTCCGTTGGAAAAAGCGTAGGAATTCTTAAATTGAAATTCCAACGGAAACAAAAACCGTTGGAATATCATTGGACTTTTATTGATTTGTCAATAATTCCAACGGAAAAGTACCGTTGGAATTTCTGTTGGAATAATTTTTCCGTTGGAATTTCCGTCGGAATTTTCAATTCCAACAGTCACTTTTCCTACGCCTCATTTTCCGTTGGAATCAAGAATTCCAACAGTATTTTGCAAAATTCCAACGGAATTTTTCCGTTGGAATTTTAGTGTTTTCTAGTAGTGTGTGTTTAGTAAGTTGTGAGGTGTGTCTAGTCCCACCAAAAAAAATATATTACCAAAACTCATATAAAGATAAAGTAGGTTAATCATTTTTCATAAAGATCATAAAGTAGGTGAAGTTAACTTGATTAGTAGGAATTGCATCTTGTAATTATAACTCTCACTCAACCATGGCATCATATGCCATACTTGCATGCCCAATATTAGAAAGATAATCGTTATAATCACTAATTTATATTTTCCTTTATTCAAAGCCAATCACATTGTTATTATTTTTTTTTTCCTTTTATTTTCGAGACATGAACTTTGTAGATTTACTTAGTACTTGCATGGTGCTCTGTTTTCCTGCATATAAGTTCTTCCCACTAAATTTTTATATATTATAGGATTTTAATCATGAGGTTATTATTTATAAGTGGTTTTGTTCTCCTCCTTTTAAGTGGGTTGGATTCGTTTCTTTCATTTTGTCTAACTTTTTTTTTTTTTCTTTATATATAAAGCTTCATTAATTTTATTGAAAAAAATACAGTTGATCTTATATTTTTGAAACCAAAAAGAAAGGAAAAAACATTGTTGATTAAAAAATGGAAAAGGGACCTCCTCGAATTTTTTTGACCCAAAAGTTTGCGAAGGAAATAAAAGCTACAGTGGGTGTTATTATTGAAAGAGAAAAAAAGGGGCACTATAATAATGAATTGAATAACCGAATTTGTTTCGCTAATTTTTTAACCGCTTTAAAATAATTAAGTATGGTTTTGGAATTTTTGAAAACAACATATACTCATAAATTATAACGAACATAAAGTCACAGATGGTCATTAAATTTAAATTAATCCTCACATTTTGAAAACAATTACTCTGAAAGTTATATGTAGAATTTCATTTTCTAGAACATAAATACGATGAGATGTTCTATTACATTTTGTGTTACATCCTCTATTTCAAAACAATTATGACACACCACATTCATTTGTTGATATACTCATTTAGCATATGATGTAATTAAATATTATGAAATATGAGATGTAATATCAAATATAACGGATGACTCAATCTAATTTTCTTTATAACTCCACCTCTCGTTGAAGGAATGTACTTAGTTTCCACTTTTGAAGGAAGGAGAAGAACAACTGCAACCATCATTTCACTTTTTGTAATTTTCCTTCACCAATTTTGAAACGTACACACACAAAAAATTCACAGTTTTCTCTTCGATTTCAAAAACGCCCATCGAAATGTGCATGTGCTTAGCCATATCCATTCTTTAGTGCATCACAACAAGAGAGAGAGAGAGAGAGAGAGAGAGAGAGAGAGAGAGAGAGAACAGAGAGAGAGAGAGAGAGAAAACAGAGAGAGAGAGAGAGAGATAGAACATCAAGAATTCATATAGTTAATATAAGTTTCTATAGTTCTATTTGATTCAACCATTTCGATTATGGCAGAGGCATTTCTTCAAGTTCTGATAGAGAATCTAAAATCTCTGATTCAAGGAGAGATTGGATTGATTCTTGGAGTGAATAAGGAAATGAAGAAGCTTTCCACCACTCTCATCACCATCCAAAAGGTGTTAGAAGATGCTGAAGATAAGCAGTTTCAAAGCAAAGCTATTCAGAATTGGCTAGCCAAACTCAATGAAGTTGCATTCGAGATTGAAGATATAGTGGATGAGTGTGCTACAGAGTTCGCTAAACTCAAGCACAAAGGCAGCAGCAGATTTAACTTGAAGAATATCTTGTATAATTACAAAATCGGAAGGAGGATGAAAGAAGTTGCTGGAAAACTGGATGATATTGCAGCAGATCACCACAACTTTCATCTGTGTGAAACCCCGTTTGTAGTAAAGTCAAGCCAGGTTGGTTGGAGTCGCGAGACGGGGTATGTTGTGAATGAGCCAGATCACATCTATGGAAGGGACAAGGATAAAGAGAAGATCGTGGATGTGTTGATCAACCAAGCTCCAAACTGTGGCCACATCTCTGTGTTGCCTATAATTGGCCTCGGAGGTCTTGGCAAGACCACACTCGCCCAATTAGTCTATAACGATGAAAGGGTAACTCAACATTTCAACATTAGATTATGGGTGTGTGTTTCTGATAATTTTAATCCGAAGATTTTGCTTGAGGCTATGATTGAATCGGCCACTGGAAAAGCTCCTAAATTGAAGAACTTGAATGCTTTAATCTGCCGCCTTCAACAAGTGTTGAGTGGCAAAAAGTACTTGTTGATATTGGATGTTGTGTGGAATGAGAGTCAAGAATCTTGGGTTGAGTTTAAGAGTATGTTGGCATGTGGATCAAAAGGTTCTTCGATTGTCGTCACCACACGCTTACAGAAAGTTGGAGATATTGAAGGAATGTTCCACCTCAGCAGCAGCAGCTTCACATTCCACCTCAGCAAATCCAGCTCAGAATCAAGCTTGAATGTTCCACCTCAGCAAATCACCTCTAATCATTCTTCTAGAAAATGCTATTGTAACTAATTGATAGTTAGTTAGTTAGATAAGATACATATAAAACAATGTAATCAGCTGTTTTTAGCTTTCAATAATCATAACTAAGATTGATGATTTTCATTTCTTCTTCTTCATTACTTTGCTCTGCTTTGCTTATACATAAACCCTAATTTTGATCACATGCATGAGTGTTATTGCATGTGAAGTTATCATTCTCTACATGGTATCAGTTGGTTAGTTCCTGGTTATGACAAAGGACAACCTGGCCAGGTATGCAAACTCACCAAAAGTCTATATGGCTTGAAACAGGCTTCTAGGCAATGGAACACTGAATTTTGCAATAAACTTCATAATTTTGGTTTCATTCAATCTTCCTCAGATCATTGTTTGTTCACATTACATAAAGATTCAGATTTCTTAGCTCTCTTAGTTTATGTAGATGATGTTCTCATAACTGGAACATCTATGTCTTTGATCACTCAGTTGAAGGCTTATCTACATAAGGAGTTCACTATCAAAGATCTTGGTGAGGCAACATATTTTCTTGGCATTGAAATCCAAAGAACTTCCTCAGGTACTTACTTAAATCAGAGGAAATACATTTTGGACATACTTTCAGATTCAAACATTGGTGAATGCAAAGCTGCTTCTACTCCTCTTCCTCAGGGTATTAAATTAGCTAATAATGATGGTGCTTTACTTGATAAACCAGATTCTTATAGGAGATTGGTTGGGAGACTGCTCTACTTAAACCTTTCTAGACCTGATATTACATATGCTGTCCAGCAGCTCAGCCAGTTTATTCATGCTCCTACCATTTCTCATTGGACTGCTGCTATCCATCTTCTCAAGTATCTCAAGGGTACATCTTCTTCTAGTCTTTTTTATCCATGTTCTGGTGATCTTTCTATACAAGCATATTGTGATGCAGATTGGGGTTCTTGTTTGGACACTAGAAAATCTTTGACTGGTTATTGTGTGTTTTTTGGTGGTTGTTTGATTTCATGGAAGACTAAGAAGCAATTTACAGTATCTCGAAGTTCTGCTGAAGCAGAATATAGAGCTCTTGCTAGTACTACTTGTGAATTAGACTGGATCAACTACATTGCTATGGATTTTGGGTTAAATATTCCTACTCCAGTTCCTCTCTTTTGTGATAATAAGGCTGCCATTCATATTACTCAAAATCCCGTTTTTCATGAAAGAACAAAACACTTAGACATTGATTGCCACATTGTTAGAAATCATTACAAATCAGGTTTCTTGGATTTACATCATATTGCTTCCAAACTTCAACTTGCAGACCTATTCACCAAGTCTTTGGGCACTTCTCAGTTTGTTTCTCTTCTTTCCAAGCTTGGCATGGTCAAGCTTGAGGGGGGATGAAGGAATGTTCCACCTCAGCAGCAGCAGCTTCACATTCCACCTCAGCAAATCCAGCTCAGAATCAAGCTTGAATGTTCCACCTCAGCAAATCACCTCTAATCATTCTTCTAGAAAATGCTATTGTAACTAATTGATAGTTAGTTAGTTAGATAAGATACATATAAAACAATGTAATCAGCTGTTTTTAGCTTTCAATAATCATAACTAAGATTGATGATTTTCATTTCTTCTTCTTCATTACTTTGCTCTGCTTTGCTTATACATAAACCCTAATTTTGATCACATGCATGAGTGTTATTGCATGTGAAGTTATCATTCTCTACAGATATCATGAGGACACTTCCATCTTATTGCTTGAATGAGTTATCCGAAGAGCATTGCTGGTTGTTGTTTAGGCTAAGAGCCTTTGGAGAAGAGATTGAGCAACAACATCCAAAATTGGAAAGTATAGGAAGGCAAATTGTGAAGAAATGCAGTGGTGTTCCTTTGGCTGCTAAGGTTCTTGGAGGGATCCTACGGTTTAAGAGAGAAGAAAAGGAATGGATTCGTATTAAAGAAAGTGAAATTTGGGATCTTCCGGAAGAAGAAAATTCAATCTTGCCAGTTTTGAGATTGAGTTACCTTCATCTTCCTATTGTATTGAAACGATGTTTTGCTTATTGTGCACTCTATTCAAAGGATGAAATAATTAGTAAGCAAGGGTTGATATTTCGTTGGATGGCTCATGGATGCTTTTCATCGAACAAAAAGCAAGAAGTGGAGGATGTTGGTGATCAAATATGGAAAGAGTTTGTTCTGAGATCATTCTTCCAAGAAGTTGATACAAGTGAAAGAAACACCACATTTAAGATGCATGATCTAATTCATGATCTGGCTCAATCCATCATGGAGAACAAACTTCCAAGAGAAGAAACAAAAAACAGTTGCATTTCAAACAAAAAGATTCGTGAGGTATTTTGGAGTGAGAGTGGTCCTTATTTTGATTTACATCCTTATTCTTCTAGTATTACACTGGAAGTGGCCACGATAACAACCATTTTGAAGTACAATCGTTTGAGAATTCTATCTTTAGCCTGGATAGACATGGAAGAGTTGCCTAGTGCCATAGGCAAGTTGAAACGTTTGCGGCTCTTGGATTTGTCAGGTTCCTCCATTCATTCTTTTCCTCATAATTTTTGTTGTCTTTGGAATTTACAAACATTAATTTTGGATAGATGTTATGAGCTGAAGAGTTTACCCAAGAACATTAGATATATGGTTAATCTGCGTCATATTTTTTTGGAAGAATGTCATTCACTGAGTCATATGCCCTCCAGAATTAGGGAATTAGTTTCTCTAAAGACATTGAATTTGTTTATAGTAGGTGACAAAATAGGCAATCAACTCGATGAATTAGAATATTTGAATCTTGGAGGGAAGCTTGAAATTCAGCATTTGGAAAGAGTTCCAAACTGTTTGAATGCGAAAAAAGCAAATCTTGTTGAGAAACCAAACCTTCGAGATTTGATCTTGATTTGGGAACATGATTTTATATCCCTCGAGTTGGCAAATCATGTTGTGGATGATGTGAAGGTTCTGGAAGCACTGGAACCTCATGTAAATGTGGAAACATTGAAAATAGATGGATTCGGAGGTGCACATCTTCCTCTTTGGTTGACAAAACTGGAAAACTTAACCGACATAGAAATACGAGAATGCCTTCATTGCTCGCATCTTCCACAACTGGGAGATCTTCCTCGTCTTCGGTCCATGATTTTGGGTGGTCTTGATGCGTTGGAGTATATCGTTGGAGAGGATGAAAATTCAGTAGGGGTTTCATTCCCATCCTTAAGAGTTGTGATATTGGATAATTTACCGAATCTGAAAGGATTGTTGAAGAAGGAACGGGGAGAAAGAATGTTCCCGAATCTTGAGAAGCTGGATATCTCCAGTCATGAGTCGTTGATATTGCCACAACTCTCACTCTCTAACCTCAAAGAGTTGAGGGTTCGGAGATTGAGCTTCTTGACTATGTCTACAATATTCTCTAATTGTAAGTTTGAAAATCTTTCATCTCTTACAATGGAGTTTGATCAAAATGACAATTCTACAACGTCAGGATGCAATGTTGTTCCAGAAGAGGCATTGGAAGGCTTGTGTAATCTCAAGGAACTGCGCATCGAGAATGGAGGGCAACAATGTTGTTTTCCGAAGAAATGGTTTGAAGGCTTGAAATCTCTCATCAGCTTGGATTTGTGTGGATGCCAGATAAGTAGTTGTTTTCCAGAGGGGTGGTTGCGCCATCTCACTGCTTTGGAGGAACTACATATATATTGGTGCACCCAGTTGGTCACATCTTTGGAGGAGATACAAAACCTTCATCTCCTTAAAACTCTCATACTTACTCATTCCGATGAGATGATATCTCTTCCACAAGGGTTGCACTATATCTCCACACTCCAATCTCTTAGTCTACAACAACTATCGGCACTCACTTCGTTGCCTGATTGGTTGGGTAGACTTCCTTCCCTCACTCACTTGTATGTTACCAATTGCACACAAATCCGATCACTTCCATCAACCATCAAAGAAATGAGGAACCTTAGCTATCTCTCTATCCAAGGATGCCCACTACTGGAGAGACGATGTGAGAAAATAAAAGGTGAGGATTGGCACATCATTGCCCACATTCCCAATCTCTACATTGGGTCTCAAATATAAGGTAATTCTCACCTTATTATGTTTCTTTCTATTTTTCTTCCTCTTTTTAACAAGAGTTAGTCTCCTGTGCACCAGTTGCACGGATCTGTGATCCGTGCAACTGGGCCGCGCGCGGGCTGGGCTGGCCCGTGCCTCTTTACTTATTTCGCGTGTTTTGGTCGTTACTCTCATGTTATGTTAGGGTTACTTTCGCGTTATGTTAGGGTTACCTTCGCGTTATGTTAATGTGACCCCCATATCTAGATTTCATACCCTTAGTTTAAAACCACTAAACTAAAATCTTAATCATACCCTCATGTTATGTTAGAGTTACCCTCATGTTATGTTAGAGTTACCTTCATGTTATGTTAGTGTTACCCTCGTGAGGGTAACACGGGTAACACTAACATAACATGAGGGTAACTCTAACATAACATGAGGGTAACCCTAACATAACATGAGGGTATGACTGCCTGAGCGAATCTTGGTGGGTTTGAGCGCACCCACCAGGCGCGTGGGGGCGCGTGGGAGCGCGTTGGGGTGCGTAAAAACGCGCGTCAGAGGCGCGTGGGGCGGGTCGACCCGGGTGCATGGATCCTAGATCCATGCACCAATTGCATAAAATATTTTGCCTTTTAACAAAGAACATATGTTATAAGAGAGAAACAACTTACATATGGTATCCTTTCCTAATATTCTTGCAAGGTTTCATGAACACAGATTAATGTACAAAATATTATGTGTTGCACTCTGTACTTTACCCTGAAAGTGTGGCCACCTTCAGCCGGGGCCGACTAGAGGCCGAATAAGCCAAAAATTGAGCCGATTGGCGGGAATGGCGAACCGAAAGGGGCTGACCAAAAGTCGCCAGACTAGGTCAGAACATGTCAAGAGGACTCGTCTCTCGGTCGATGGCCGAGTAGGCCAAGTCAGGTCACCAGGGCTCGACCTAGCTCGCTGACGGCAGTCCAAAACAGATCATTAGGGTTCACCTCCTTATTATGTACAACAATTCACCCAGGAATACAAACTTTTTAGGGAATGATAACATTTATCAACTAAAGTCGATTTAGAGGGTGTTTGGCTAAGCTTATAAGCTCCTTAAAAGAGCTTATAAGATGTTAAGTGCTTATAAGCTCCTCAAATGTGTTTGGCGAACTTTTAAAAATAAGATCTTATTTTATGAGCTTATAAGATGTAAGGAACTTATAAGCTCTTTTTCGAAAAGTTGGGAAATCTCAACTTATTTCTAAAATAAGAGCTTATTTTCAAAACACCTTCAAATTTAATCATTGAAATTACACAAATGTCATTACTAACAACTTATAAGCTTCACCATCATATTTACCCAAACACTTCAACAACTTATATTAAACTTAAATTAACCATATTATAAGCTCTAAAAACATCTTATAAGATATGATAGCTTATAATCTCTAAAAATAATCTTATCCAAACACCCCCTTAGTCCAAATAATGTGATGTAACATACAGAATGATAATTGCTCGATGACCAAAATTAATTGATGTTGATTTATTATTACGTAATTTGGGTGTAATTAGGATTAGTGGGGTAAAATTGTTAACAGCTTGGGGGCCAAACAATTTTTTTTTTTAAATATAGTAGTGATGTAGAATTAATTAAAAAACCAGTTTTACATAGATATTCGTTTAACTTTCATGAAAACTTCATTTAATTGCATAATTTCATTGGGTAGATGGGCTGGTAAGCATTTACACACTTTTAAAAATGCTTCCTTTAGAAAATCAAGATACGGTGTTGGCTTATCACATCAATTATCGCACTACTAATTATTTCCTAATAAGGGACATGTTTTGTTAAGTCATCAGCAATGATTATGACTTCTCAAAATAGATTAGAGTTATCCGTGCAACTGGGCCCCGCGCGGGGTAAGCTGGCCCGCCCAGCTCGCGCCTTCGTGTATTTTGGTCGTTATCTTCATGTTATGTTACTGTTACATTCGTGTTATGTTAGGGTTACCTTCGCGTTATGTTAATGTGACCCCATCTCCAGATTTCGTACTCTTAGTTTAAAATCACTGAACTAAAATAACACGAAGGTAACACTAATATAACATGAATGTAACACTAACATAACATGAAAGTAACATTAACATAACATGAAGGTAAAAAACAATATTAATTATATCTTCATGTTATGTTAGAGTGACTATCATGTTATGTTAGGGTTATCTTCATGTTATGTTAGTGTTACCCTCATGAGGGTAACACTAACATAACAACATGAGGGTAACACTAACATAACATGAAGGTAACCTTAACATAACATGAAGGTAACCTTAACATAACATGAGGGTATGACTATCTGAAGCGAATCTTGGTGGGTTTGAGCTCATCCACCAGATGCGTGGGGCGCGTGAGAGCGTGTTTGGATGCGTGAAAACGCGCGTCAGAGGCGTGTGGGGCGGGTCGACCCGGTTGTATGGATCCTAAATTCATACACAGTTACACAAAATATTTACCAATAAATTATTATTACACAAAAAAAAAACTTGCCTGAGATAGGATTTTATGGGGCGGGCCAATTTTTACCCATAAATAAACATTCACAAATTTATACGTAAATTATGAAATGTGGATTGTGGGTCTCACGTAAGATAATATATGAGACAGGTCTTGTAAGACTTACTTTATTATTATTGTTACACTAGTAGTGCACTCGCGCGCGATGCACGACTTGTTATATAATATAATATATGGTTGATGATATAGTGTAATGATATATCATTTTAAAAAAAATTATATTGCTTTGAATGTCGATATTAATAAAAATGTTTGATATTTTCAACTTTCATAAATAATTGTATTTGATAAAATTCTCAAAAGTTATAATGCTAAATGTTTTTTTTTTAATGCGATTACTTATATCTGAAAAAAACATCCATTTTATTTTTCTTCTTATTTCCATCATTAATTTTTCTTATATTTTTATATTTCTACACTTCAATTTCATGCTAACTCATTCTCATTAAGTGGGATGATTATAAATAGCTTATATATATATATATATATATATATAGTATTATGTCTTTCATCACATTTTTCTTCTTATTTCCATCACTAATTTTTCTTCTATTTTGATATTCTAACCTCTATTGATGTTAGTTCATCCTCATTAAATAAGAGTTAATATATATATATATATATATATATATATATATATATATATATATAGTACAATAACTTTCATCTCAATTTTTTTTCTTATTTTCATCACCAATTTTTCTTCTTCTTATGATATTTCTATAGCCTCCATTTCATCTAATTCATTCTCATTAAATGAGTTGTTATATGTACATGCATTGCTTACATGAGAAAAGAACTTTCATCTCAATTTTTCGTCTTTTTTCAATCACTAATTTTTTTTCTTCTTTTGATATTTTTAGTCTCAATTATTTTTCTTTTTATTTTGATATTTCTAACCTCCATTTCAATAAGTTTGTTCATCCTCATTTAGTGAGACTTCCATCTCCATTGCATGCATTGCTTATATAGAAGTAGGACAATGACTTGTAAAAGAAGTCTAATTCTAATGGTTTGAGATGGAAGTTTGATTCAAAGTTTTTTAGTTTTTTCTTTTTAAAATTTATTTTTCCTTTTTTTCCTACTTGGTAATAGTTTTGCAATTGAATGACAAATTAATAATACTCACCAACTATTGTCATTTTAGATATAGTATAGATTCAAGTTAAATCTTTACAATCTATATGTAACATACATATATAAAAATATATTCTCTCTCTTTTATTATATTATATATTATAAAAAAATATTTGTTTCTTTTTTTCTTTTATTTTTATTATAATATTTGATAGCTTATCAAGAGACTCATGTAATTTTAAATTATTTAATTAATTTTAGAAAATTAAAAAATGAAATCTTGAAAAAACACAAAAAAATGTTATTTACACATCATCAAATTGATGTGATATTTCTTGGAGGGAAAGTGGCAAATTAATAAATTTTGCCAACTTTCTTATTATTATATATAGAGGAAAATTGTGGCGCCCCAATCCCCATTAATTGGAATTCAGGCCGTCACCCTTTACTTACTTACTAATTAAAGAATTCATTAAATAATTTACAGCGGAAGACTGAAAGGAAAACACGAGACATTTTTTTTTCTTTAAAACATAACACAATTATTTCCAAAACTCGTGTTTTACCCACATTTCTAGGTTAAACGTTCAAACAAACTCTTACATGAAATCATATAATAAAGCAAACGTATTATACCGAAATATATGTCTAGGCCCATCATCTACCATAATTTACATATCAAAATACAACAAGGTTTTTAAAAGTAAATATTGTTTTAGTACTTTAACATTACAGGGGTGATGGAAAGACAGTTCAGCTCACTACCCGTCCGCGTCATCATACGCCGAACCTGAAAATATTAAAAGTAGAATCATGAGACACCTCCGGAGAGGGATCCCAGTGGTATAACTGTACTCTCTAATATATGTTGAAATAATTAAATCATTAAGCACATACTACATGTCCGTTGGGCACGCTCACCCTGGACCATACATACATAAAGAAATGTGGGAGTCGCTCGCCCACTAAACTTTGCTTTCATAGACCAGGCACTCTTGGCCCTTATGGTCGTCGCCCAATAGTGAAGCAACTACCGGTTATAGCTACGGAGCTTCAGCCGTAGATTTTCATACATAACTTACCAATTTAATTATCAATACATAGTAGAGTGTAGAAGTTACCCACTTTAGTTTGACACATCCCTTCTTTTTTTTTTTTTTATATTACACACATATATAAATATTATACATATTATTTTTCATATATATATGATTAACATTAATAATATATAATAATAATAATAATAATAAAATAATAATAATAATAATAATATACTACAATAACATAATAATATACTACAATAACATAATTTATACACAAGTATTTACTAAGTACATTTTATGTAAATTATTTTATCAAGTGTAATCACATATAAAGACCATAATTAAATTTCATAAAATAAAAGCATTTACGACATAAACGGATAAGCTTAGCATAAAAACCT